>JAXIUT010000048.1:16367753-16380243 GCA_035586675.1 Eurytoma californica | reverse complement strand
TGTTTAAAAGTGTGTGTCGAAATGGATGATTTTTAAACACTTCTAAACACTTTTAAATATTTTTAAACATTTTTACATACTTTTGAACAATTTTATAAACAAAAATTTTTTTCACCAGGGACGTCTACATAATTAATGGGTCACGTAAAATAATGATAAATATTGCATCTGCGCAAAACGTATACAATTATACTGTAGGCATTATTATTATTATTGTCATTTCCTAAACTATTAATTAATTAAAGTATTTAGATATACCTAATGCATAAAAAATCATGCGAGGCTATTTTTTACCCATTAAATTTTGGTAGTAGCTCTGCAATTGGTGGCAAACTTGCCAGGCCCAATGGGCCTTAGCATCTTTGCCGTCCAGCCAATCCCGTGTAGTGTAATATAAGTAAAGCGGTATAGGTATCCACGAGCGAGAACTCCACAAAGGTCGGCACTGTCGGCAGCTGACTCAGCGCGCAAGTCGCCCGCGTGCCTCTTTCCTCGCCCGTTGGCAGCGTTGGACACCGTCAGGCGCCCATTTGTGCGCGTGCCTGTCTGCCTGCGTGTGCGAGTAAGCGTGAAGAAGTGGACGTGCCACACACTCCACCAGAACTAGAAGAGAGTCGCCGGACTACGTCTTCACGAGAAGCAGCGCAGTAGCAAGCAGCAACAGCACCGCCGGCCACCGGACAGCACCCGAGTCGATCCAGCAGCCCGCGGGACTGATATCTTAGGTCGTACGTGTGACGAAGTGAGTAGCCGAACCCGCTGGCGACGGCCCGCATCCGGAAGCCAGCGATGCCGCGGATTTTCCAAACGCTCGGTCCTCTCGCTCGCGCGCACGGCCCTCGGCGTGGCGCCGTCCTCGTCGCGACGGCCATCGTGGCCTCGCTCTCTCTCTTCTCCCCCCGACCTTAACCTCTCGATCCTCGCCTCGCGGCCGCGATTGACCCTTGTTTCCCGCGGAAATGCGTCCGGGTGGCTCGTCCGGCCGGCCGCGGCTCGGCTGCGCACCTGGGATCGCGTCACCTTGGTCGGCGCGTCGAAGTTGCCGCGCGTCCTCGGAGGCGGACGCACGTACTCCGCACGCGTTTCGGAGCACAGCTGAAGGACGAGACGTCCTCATGCTCGTTTTTAGACTCTTGCTTTGCGTTTGCTCGCCACAATTACTTTTTTTTATTCCTCTCCGTTTCTCGCGTTTTCTGTACCTTTTTCTTGCGCTCGCGTCGCTCGAGAGCGACGCTTTGGCGATATCATTTTTTTTCTTCAATTTTTCGTACTTTTGCAGAGGGATATTGTATGAGTCAAAAAATAGAAAAGCCAGTGTTGTCAGGTCAACGCATAAAGACCAGAAAAAGAGGTGAGTTGGCTTCATAAACGAGTCAATGACTTGTTCTTTCTATCACGGCACAGGAGTACTATTTAATGTTGCAAAATGTTTGTTTTTTCCGATTTTTTTTTACTTTGTTTAAATTTTTTTTTATTTGTTAATAACATTGTTATGTTTTGTTAAATGGATGCTCAATCATTGAAGAAAAAATTTATTGTACTGATATGTTTGTAAACAATTTGTAGATGAAAAAGAAAAATATGATCCAACTGGATTCCGTGACGCAATTCTCTCTGGTCTTGAGAAGGCTGCTAATGACTTAGAAGCTATCTCAAAGTATCTCGACACTGCTGGTTCTAAATTGGACTATCGTCGTTACGGTGAAGTTCTCTTTGATATTTTAATAGCTGGTGGTCTCTTGGTCCCTGGTGGATCCATTGCTCAAGATGGAGACAAACCAGTTAAAACAACGGCATGTGTGTTTGAACAATCGGAAGATATGGAGTCCATGCGAAACTTTGAGCAGGTCAGTTATTTTATAGTTAGCTCAATATTATACAAAATAGAAGAAATATTCCTTATGTTAACTACATGTTAATTTAAATGTTTTATTAGGTATTCGTTAAGCTTATGCGACGATACAAGTACTTGGAGAAAATGTTTGAGGAAGAAATGAAGAAGGTGCTAGTTTTTATGAAAGGTTTCACCCCAGCAGAAAGGATCAAGCTAGCAAGGATGACTGCTCTATGGATTTCTAATGGATCTGTACCACCAACTGTGCTTTCCGTATTAATTAATGAACATCTTGTCAAAGATAATCTTGCACTGGATTTCCTTCTTGAGGTATTTGTTACGTGGAAACAAGAGAAAGGTCTGCCGAGTTTGATGACTGCTCTTAAAAGAGGAGGCATTGAAGGAAGGTAATTACAATTTTTTTTTTAAATAAATTTATAATAAATATTTTGATGGAATATAATTATATAATTATTTACAGGCTAATGGAATTTGTACCACCGAACAAAAGAACAGATGAATACTTCAGGTCTGTATTTGAAACTGCTGAATTGGCTGACATTGTAAAACTTCACAAAGCCCAAGCTAGCCAGGAGGCCAAAAGAGATCTACAACAGCTTCTCTTAGATGATTTGGCCGACAATAAGCCTATTAAAGATATTGTTAGCGATCTCAAAGAAATGGCTCAACGTTGCAATATTCCTGAACATGAAGTTATAGGACTGGTAATATTGCCTTTTATGAAAAATATTTAAATCACAAGAATTAAAAAATTGGAGAATAACATTGATATATTGATATTTTCTTTACAGATTTGGAATGTAGTTATGGGTCAAGCTGAATGGAATAAAAAAGAAGAGTTAGTCGCCGAACAAGCACTGAAGCACTTAAAGATTTACACTCCACTGTTTGGCGCATTCACTACCACTGCCAAATCCGAGCTTGCTCTGATTCTTAAAGTTCAAGAATTCTGTTATGAGAATATGAACTTCATGAAAGTCTTCCAAAAAATCGTTTTACTCTTCTACAAAAGTATGTAACTTTTAATTTTGTAAATAATTGAATATTTACCAATTTTAAATGTTAAATATTTACTTCAAATTTTTCATTACAGCGGACGTAGTATCAGAAGAAGTGATTTTGAGGTGGTTCAAGGATGGACATTCAGTAAAAGGCAAGATGCTCTTTTTGGATCAAATGAAAAAGTTCGTTGAATGGTTACAAAATGCAGAAGAAGAGTCTGAATCTGGAGAGGATGAAGATTAATAAATTCAAAGTATATAAAATTTTATTGATTGTGAAAACTTTACATTTATTTCTGATCACATGCTATTCTGATCACATGATTTTTAATAAAAAAATTACTTTTTCATTAATTTCTAAACTTTTTTTATTTAAAATAATGATAAAACGCTAAATAAATTTTAATAGCTTAAGAGGTTCAGTGCTTTACAGTATAAATACGTGTGTACGATAAAAATCTTTCCTTGTATCCGGAGTAGTACAAATGTATATATACAAAAATACACCGAGATTTTTTCATTATTCCAATAGTACTAAAAGGTAATTTTAAATCAATAATACGATTTTCAATTTTTAAATTAAATTTCAATGTAATTGCATTACTAAATTAAATTTACAAATTCAAATTGAAAATTCATTTCCTATGTTCTTTGTTTGAAAATAAAATTGTTTAAATTATGTTCATGAAGCGAAGAAAACGGCAACCGTCGAAAGCAGGAATATTAAGTAAACCTTCCAAAAACGTGTTTGAAAAACTAATGCAATTCTAGAGGAAGTCATTTTTTAACTGTTATTTTTTGTTTAAATCTTATAAAACAAACAGAAATAGCTTTTTGAAACTCTGAAGTAATCGTAAAAGCTACTTTCTATTTTATCTACTAAACTAAAAAAAGGCAATATTGTAGGATCTGCCAATCTGAATACAGTAAAATTATGAAGTAGAAAGGCAAGAAGGATATATAGTTATAATTTCAACAAAAATGCAAGACATTAAATATAGCTACAATGTTGTCTACTTATAATAACACAAAAGAGTTGAATTTTTCTTTCAAATATGAATGTTTACATCAAACTTATAATTTTATAAAAAATAAAGTAATGAGGTGTATGTTCTCTTTATGAAATAAAATGTAAAATGAATACAGAATATTATATAAAGAAAAGTTTAAAAACACTACACAAAATTCAATTGACTTTAAGAAAAAAATGTTCTTATATATAGCACTGAATCTCTATAAAGTACTTGAATTTTATTTTAAGATTAAATAAACTATTATAATTTTTTTTAGATACAAGCAACATTGCCAGGATACAGTTATGCAGTACTTATTTTGCCAAAATGTAAATGTTTGGGAGAAGCATAAAATCCAATTGAATTACAAAGACAAAAAAAATTCAGAAAATGAAACATAAATAGTTATAATATAAAAATTCCAAAATCGATGAAGCATCTGATCGTTTAAAGACGTTAAACAAAATTGAACAGCATTGACAGCAATGGGTGTTAATAGTGTAAAAGATTGTAAATTTGAAATACGATTTTTATAACTCAACTTCAAAGTGTATACAAAATAAAACAAAAAATAAAGTATAAACAACAACCTATACTTTGATTAAATTAATAATTATACAACTTTATTTACATGTTATAAGTACAATAATCTATGGCTTGTACTAATAAAACAGCCTTTATGAAACTCAGTGACTTATACTGAAGTGGTGGGATATTTCTGGATAAATGCCTCTTTTGAAAGAGGCCAAGTTTATTTTAAACCCCAATCCCCTTCTGAAAATAAGGTGTTTTAGGTCCTGAACTGTTAGCCTAGAACTCTTAGACAAGGAATTGATAGTCTTCCTTAAATTCTAGCTATTAAGATGTTTTTATGAAATGAGACAACCAACCTATCTACCTGCACAAAGGTACATAGGTTGATCTAATTGTTGGATAATTTATTTACATTTAATTTATAACAAACAATATTACTTAGATTTTCTTTTAAATTGCCTAAAGTTGGGGATGTTTTGAACATCAATGATTTTTTTACCATTCATAAAAGGAACTAATACCTCAGGAATTGCAATAGTGCCATTTAGTTGTTGATATGTTTCACAAATTGCAATAAGCATACGAGGTACTGCACAAGCTGTTCCATTCAATGTGTGTGCATGTAAAGTTGTACCATCTTCAGTTTTATATTTGATATTAAGTCTACGTGCTTGATAGTCTGTACAATTGCTACAACTAGACAGCTCTCCAAATAGTTTCCTGCCAGGCATCCATGCTTCAATATCTATTTTTCTAAATAACAAAAATTCTCACAGTTATCATAGTTCTCATCAATCTCACAGTTATTTAATATAACTCTCACATCTCAGAGTTATATTAAAAAAATATTATTCTTACCGATAAGCTGGTGATCCTAATTCATTTGGTGGCATGTCTAAAACTTTGAAGTGTAAACCCAATTCTCCAAACAATTTTTCTTGAATTTGAGTAATTTCATCCATAACTTCAGCAGATTTATCTTGCGAAGAGCAAATAAACATTTCAACTTTTGTAAATTGATGTACTCTGAAAATCAAACATTATCAACAATAATGTTTACATAATTTTTTAAATATGTACGCAACAAAAAGTTACCTATAAATGCCTCTTTCTTGAAGTAAATTAGAAACTTCTGCTCTGTAGCATCTACTAACAGCAGCTAGTTTTAAAGGTACTTCATTGTGAGATAAAAGTTTATTAGATAACTTGTAAGCTAAAGCCATTTCTGCTGTACCAGAAAGGCTTAAGTCATCTCCATATTGAGGCTCCAGTTCGTAAACAAGTTTCCTTTCACCATCACTAATTAATCCACATCTTTCAATAACTTGGGATGGCAAAATATCTGGCACCGACACTAACTGAAAATTATTTTTTAAAAGTTCTTTTACGGAGTACCTAATTAAAGCTTGCTCTAACTCAGCCAAATCTCCCAGAAGAATATAACTTCGAGAACCAGTGACTGGTCCAAGTCTGTCAGTCCTTAAAAATTTCAATTTTGTTGCTAACAATGAAAAATCATAAGGTTCGAAATCAAATTTAGGTTCATCTCTGTATTTCCTGATAACAAATGGTTCATCATCAGGATACTCCAAAACTTGTGGATGCGTAAGATTAGGAATCCTACTTATTTCTTGTAAAAATTCCTCCCTTGATTGTGGATTCTTATGTAATTCAAGTACTTTATCAATATTTCCCGAACTTTTTCTCTTTAATATATTTTTAGCAATCAGATCACGATTACTCGCATTGCACAAAAATTCTTCATTGTATTCTGGTTCTGGCAAATGTACTTCAGAGTTAATAATAGGAGCTACCTTTTTCTGAAGCTGTAAATTAATAGTAATTGTAATAAAGATAAATTTTTTATTAAATTTAAATGTAAATAAAGATAATTACAGCATCTTGTGTATACCATCTCTGAGAATTACAAAACCTCAGTAGTTGTCTACTGATTCTTTTCATAATGAACACTCAATAAGAAATAACAATTAAAGTTTTATATTTTAATTTACTGCATTTCATAAGAGTGGTCAATAAGTACTTTTATTACTGCATTCAATTTATCGAAGTAAGATGTGCTGTGTAACATGTGCTAATACAACATGCGTAATTCCATTCATACCGATGGATAGTGACAATCCTAACCTACAAAAATAATTCATTGATCATTCGCAATCGCAGAAGTTGTCCGCAGTCCGCTTACAACTTGTTCCGTCGTGTCCAGCTGTCTATTTATTTAACATATATGCGCGAGTTGGATCGCTTGTCCCGAATCCCGATCCCCTTCCTTCCCCATACCAGCCCATACCCACGGTTCCATATACGAATAAATTGAGTAGATCCACGCTTTTTCAGGGCAAAGTGGTGGGGGGTGGATACATCCGCCATGTTGGAATAGCTATTTTTCCGCACCATCGCCAATGCGGTCAGTCGATCCGGACGAGCACAGGGGAGATCTCACGCCCGAGGTCACGGCGTGCGCACGCCGACAAGCCGCGTCGGGCACACCGCTCGAATTCGCGCTGCGGCGTCCCGCATTCAGGTGGTGTGACGCAACCCGTCCTAAGAGCACCTCATCGCCAGGGATATGCCTAGGCTCCTCGCGAGATCAGAAGATTGCTCCACGTTTGACGTTTTCTTCTTTCTTATTTTTCCTCGATTCTACGTAGCCGCAACTTCAACTGAATTTTGAATCTTAGTATGCAGAGCAGCACCGAGTGCATCAGTTTGTTTTTCTTTATTTTTTTTCGTTTTACCTTTTAATTATTTTTGGAAACTACCAAAGGTCAAAGTTCAGTTGAAACTATATTTTCAAAACTAATGTTTGTATCACTCATCGTAGATTGGTTTTTTGAAAAAATTTTTCATCGATGTTAATGAGTAGTAGTCTACTCATTAACATCGATGAAAAATTTTTTCAAAATGAAACTATATTTGTTTCTGCCTGTTCGTACAAAATTTACTTTGATGCAAACAGGTACTTGTTTGTTGTGGAATTTTTAATTGCAAAATGAGCAAAGTTGATGTGACAGAATATTATAAAATTCCAAAAGATCAGAATGTTGTAAAAGATACAGCTAAATAAATAAAATATATATTGTTCGGTAAATTGAATTTAATTTGAAACTGTAATATTTTGATTAACAATTTGAATTATTTGTGTTGCAGTGAGCCACAATTGTTTACTAAATGAATTTTCCAGTAACAAATGGCTGATTTTATATTGAGATCAAATAGAGAAAATTCAGTCAAAATGGTTTTAAATCCAGCACCTGCAGCTGCGTCTGCTTCTACTATTAATGCAGGACTTCCTAGTCCAACAGGAGAAACATTCGATGAGAATTCAAGCAAATTGATTTCATATTTGCACCAGCTAGCTGGCAATTATGAAATAGAAGTCGATGTTATAATGAAGGATCATTGTTATGCTAGACCATGGAATTGGAAACCAGAAAATATTTATGTTAAACCAGCTAAAAAACTTTTCTTTACAAAAACTCAAATTATAACTTCAAAGTAAGTATTTATTTATTAGATCAATTTATTATTAGTATGGCTAAATGTTATTTTAATGTATTTTATTTTTTTATAATAGGGATATTTCGTCACAACAAGAGATTAACGTTGAAGATGTGGAACCAGAAGCACCAGTACCCCCTTACGACCTATCAAAAGTTCGACAAGCAATGGATGAATTTCAAAGGGTAGCTAATTTTGTTAGATCAGAAGATGTAGAAGATTGGGAAGAAAAAATTGATAAAATTCTTTGGTCACCTGTACAAAATAGAATTTTTAATAGAATTGTTAGGATCTTAAACTCTGAAAGAGTAGCTAGGCTAACAAAATCTAACAGTGTACATGAACCAATATTACGTCGTACATCTATAGACATGACAGGAAAAAGGTTTAGAGAAACTTTAGCATCAGCTAATTGGGATTGGAGAATAACTCAATGGCTACACAGTTTGTTATTTGACTTTCTACCTCAAGATTACTTAGCTATTTATTTGGATATTCTGCAAACATTAAGGCAAAAAGTTCCTCAGTTAATTGATAAAATGATTGCAGTTCAACCAAACATTAACTCTAAAGGAAGCAATAATGTCAGTTGTCTAGTAAACTGGGAAACACTTGCACCACTTTTAAAAAAGACTTGGGATCCTGTAGGTCCAGTTTTAAATGCAAGTAAACCTGTAAGTTTTTTTATACTTGTGCAAAGCTTATATCAAATAATATCAACTGTATTTCAAATTTTAATATTGTTTTGCAGAAAAAATTACCTGGTAATCCAATTTTGATAGTTGTTCCTAATGGATTGTCAAGTAATCTTTCATCTCGAATGCATAAATGGATTTCCCAACTAGGAATTTTAGGCACAGTTATTCCAGTTAATCCCCATTTAGGTTTAACTGCTAATCGAATGACGGTATTAACTGGCATTGAACAACTTGTGCAAGCATCTAGAGCAAAAATACAAGATGTTCGAGTAGACTTTCCTGGCAGACCAATAATCCTGGTTGGGTTTAATACTGGAGCTGCTTTAGCTTGTCAGGTAAGGAATTTTACGAGTCCTTAATAATTTGAGATAAGAAAAATTTAATTGTTTTATAATACAAATAAATTTTTTTTAGATTAGCCAAATGGAGCACATAACAGCGACAGTGTGTTTGGGTTTTCCTTTCAATACGGTGGATGGCAAACGTGGTTCTCCGGATGATTCGTTGATGGACGTGCGATGCCCAGTGATGTTCGTAATTGGACAAAACTCGATGCTGGCGCGCGTCGATGACATTGAGGACCTGCGTGAGCGAATGCTCGTTCCAACGAGTCTCGTGGTCGTTGGTTCTGCCGACGATCACTTACGTATCTCGACATCGAAGAAAATTTCAGAAAAAATCAGTCAGAGTATGGTCGACCGATGCGTACTCGACGAGATAGCCGATTTTATTGGCAGTATACTCGTCCAGCCGCATCCTTTGCCATTGCGATCGCCTAATATGCTGAATAACTACGAGAGCAGAAGTAAATACAAAATATGTCTGCTTATTTTTAAATTTTTTAAAAATTCAAATTCTTATATTCGTAATTTGTGACAGATAAAAGAATAGATACAAGGAAGAGGAAAAACTCGACGAGCAGTTCGGTTGACAGCGAGCCGCAGTCACCGAACATTAAGAAGCTAAGACCGCAATCGCCCCTGCACGCGACCGTCGTCGGGAACAACGTATCAGGTATAGCTGCAAATGTTTTGCCGAGAGGCACATTGGTCACTCTTACAGGATCGGCGGCTACGCAGACACCCAGGAGGAAGTCCAGAGGATCCTATGCTAACCAAAACTTTTCCGATCAACTTATTACGACAAGACTTACTCCACAAGTAGATAATACAAAAATAAATAAAAGTTTTATTATACTAAGATGTAGTCAAATAAATTTACAAAATTAAAATCTTTTCTTTTAGCAACAGAATTTGGATAATCAGTCGGGTGGTATCACGTTGAACATCGGCTCGTTTGCTAGTCTAGCTCCGGTAGGTCCAATTCGATTCGAGTCATCGTCAATCAATCTGCAAACACCACAATCAGGCAAGATCGCCACTAATACTATAAAGACTTCGAATGCATTTATAAAGGTTTCAAAGAACAACCAAGTGAACATCTCCGGGACGCAGAACGTAGCGAAGATCAAAATGATAATGCCCACGAAGAAAGTTCCACAAAGACCGCCAGTAAACACTTACAAGAATGCCAATCTAATCGAAAAAAACGACAAAAGTATGGTGAACGTCGTGACACCAGGGAACACTCCTCTGCGAATCACGGCACCAACATCAACGGGTAGTGTAGAATTCTATTTCCTTAAATTATCTCAAAATTTTAAGCTTTTTTATAACTCATTTTAGATTTTCGCTTACTACTGATCAATGTGTACATAAAATTAAAATATTATTTTTTTATACAAATATTTGCAGATGTTTAAATCTTTTAAATTATCTCACTGATTGATACTGTTTATTAAATTGTAGTTACGAATTTAAAACCTATCGCTGGAAACTCGAGTATGATTGCCCTACCAAGCATCAGCGTCACAAAAACTTCAGCGAATGCTGGCACGACAACAGCAAATAAGACAGCGACGTCCTCGAGTATTCTTTTCACGCCTAAGAGTTCGTCGGTAGCGACGGGTACACCGACTTCAACTTCGTCAACGACGTCTAAAGGTAGATGATTGTCTAACCCATTTGTACATGACCAATCCCTTGAGTACTTTCTTTTTTTTACTCTGCTTCTATTTTTTCGAAACTTTTATTTTAATTATATACATGTGATATAGGTAGACAATGTGTTATTAAGAACTAGTCTATTATGAAAAATCATCTTTTTTTTCATAAGATTTTGTATAAATCTTTATTAGCATTATGTGCTTAAAAGTTAATTATAAGGAACAAAGAAACCTGTGATAGTAAATGACTTGAACATATCTAGTTAAAATATCTAATTAATTTACTAAAGAATAAGAAAATGGTTTTCTTGCACTCAGATCAGTATCTTGACAAGATCTGAAATATTTAAATAAAAAAAATGTTGATAATATTTTAATAATTGTATTTAAAACAAAAACTATTCTAAATTAATTAATGTCTTTTGACATTAATTTTTTGAAAATTTATAAATAAGAACAATTGTTCATTAAATCAAATTAAAAATGCCAACTTATATTTGATGCTAAAATAAATCTATTTACATAAATTTATCTTCTTACTTCCTTTCCTCTTATGAAGTCCTGTCCTATAACACTGCAATTTTAATTTGTGCCCATTGACTGTATTCATCCTTTTTAATTGCATTTAAATACTGCAGAGTAGCATTTGATTGACAGGAAGAAAATACTTTTTTTTTCTATGGTTACGTAATGATTTGATGGAAGCTATAGTGGTCCAGCAGACTGTTCTTTATTTAATTCTGTAACAAAAATGATGCATCTCGATAGTAAAATAATGTTTTAATTTCATACTCATAATCAAATTATTAGCAAATAAGTCAAATTAGATTAAAATCATTCACATTTACATTCACACAATTACAGTACGAACTTGTATCACAAACAGTGCACATCATTTCTGAAATTAGCGTTCCTTGTCAATTCGACCGGCTCAAAACAAGCATATAATCAAAATAAAAGAGGGGAAAAAAAGGGTGATCACGTGAATCCGCGGTGAAAGAACCGGCCTCCCCCTCCCCTCTCCCCCGACACGATCGTCTCAGGGAGGAATGTCTTAATTTGAATTGTAGTGGTGGACTCGTGTGTGCCGGTGGTCGGCGGCAGCAGGAAGCATACGATGTTTCGCGGCTGCCAGCAGGAGCACACGGCGCCGGGCGGCGGCCCGGCCCCGCTGCCCTGCAAGCCGAGGTCGCCCAAGGCCGGCTGCGCCGCCCCCAAGATCTCCCTAAAGAGCCTGCAAAGGCCCTCCCCGCAGTCTCAGTCTAGTGTACAGATCACGGACAGTAACAAGGTATGGGTCAATTTGCACGACGAGCACGAGTCGAGACTTTGTCGTAAGATTTATCAAAGGCCCATTCTACCTGTATTGCATTCTCTATTTATGTACTTTTTTTTATTTTTTTTTTAATCGTTGATTGCGGAGTAGAACTGTTCTGTAACTTGGTGAGAATTGGAGGGTGAAAGGCGTAGAGGGTGTCATGCAGCGTTTTGAGAACTTGAAAGTCGAGTGTGCAAGTGGTTTTGTTTGATGGAGAAATTTTTTCGCTGATGGATAAATGACTTGTGAAATTTTTTCACAAATCAAAAAATTATTTTAGCCTACTCTGTAGTTTCACTTAAGAAGTATTACTTATGCTGCATAAAATAAAAGATTAAAAAGCCTGCCTTCTCTATATTTCTTCATCAAAATAAATGTACTTATTTTGTAATTATTGTTTAGTAAAAATAAATTTCTTCAAGCAATTAAATTCTGTATGACTCTTTCAAATGTAACATTCTGGTAGACGAGTCGGTGATTTAGTAATATCAGTATCCTAAATACCATTCCTTACCTCCAATCCTTTCAAAATGTAGGTAAAAAGTAT
>JAXIUT010000048.1:16352197-16367653 GCA_035586675.1 Eurytoma californica | reverse complement strand
GTCGGTGATTTAGTAATATCAGTATCCTAAATACCATTCCTTACCTCCAATCCTTTCAAAATGTAGGTAAAAAGTATTTGATGCCTAAAAATTAAAAACTAAAGTAATTATTCAACAACATTATCATTTACCAAAAAATACTTTCTAAACAACATAATTTAGAAAAAATAAGAGAAGCATCAACAAAGAGGTAAACACAAAATTCAAACTGTTTAATATATTCTGACAATAAAAAAAATTGCAGACAAATTCAAGATCTACCGATACGACCCAAGAGAATACGAGCAGGACTCCAGCTAACGCTAGTTTGGATGATGATCTAGGCAACATCCTGGACATCCCGATAATCATCGCCAAGGACGGCGACAGCTTGGGCAGCTTGTCACCATTGCCGCCTGCAGGGCCTCCTCGGGAGGACCGGCCGAACAACTCCTCCAGCAACAAGGTCATCCTCATCAACAACAAGGCCGTCGCGCCGCCGACCATCAAGTATACCAAGATCATTCTGACAAAGCGCAACGACCAGGACGACAAGAGCCCACCGGTCATCCTCACCAAAGTACCGCGCAGATCTGGTAACCTCGTCGTCGTCAATCCCGCGACCAGAATATCCACGAATTACCTTGCGGAGATTCAGAAGACTGCGAGTAAATCGCCCAGTAACGCTCCAAATTCGAAATAATTTAGTGTAAGGAATGAGAAACTGACGGCGAGAGAAAGGTCAGCTAAAAAGATCATTTCGTCGGATGCGGGGTAAAAGTACCTTTCTGAAAAGAATTTTGGTAAAGGTACCTAGCTGAAATGAGATTTGGAAATTAATTTTATTTTATTTTTTTAAATTAAAATAAATTATCTCATTTCATACAAGTACCTCCTTAAACTTCTTTTCAGATAGGTACTATTTTTAAAATCTTTTCAACCTACTTTTTTTACTTGAAACAATATATTGCAGACCAGAGTGATGTTTTTCTAGACTTGCAAAACTTTTAAAGAAATATTATTATCGCCGACTGCATAACGAATTTATCTTATTTCAATTAATTTTGAATTAAGATTTGATCATCAGTTATGTCATTTCGCAATATTATAATTCATTGATAAAACGCAATCTTTATAGAATTAAAAATTCTTCAAATGATAAAGCGGTTAGTGCAAAATTTTGAAATATTCACTAAAAAATAAAAAAAAGTCGCAATACATTTATTTAAAAAAGTGTAAAAAGTGATGTTAAATCAAGTTTATTTAGACTGAAAAATAAAATTCAGCCTAAATTATTCAGGGAAATGAAATTTTTTTGTACTTGATTCTTTGTATATATTTGTGTTAAATTCATTGTAATAAACATGTATAGCTATAATTAGGTTCGTGTATTGAATATGTATATATTTATTTATATCAAATGTAACTTTGTAAAAAAGTTAATTGTAATTACAAAAATATCGTTGTAATGCTGGAATTACTATTTAGTTAAAATAAAATTAACAAATAACACTTGTGATAATATAATAGATATATAAAAATATTTTTTATCTTACACGTAATAGGGAACTAGCCTAATTTCTAATTTTAATTTTTTATGATAGCTTACAATAAAATAACATGTACTTGAAGTTTTTTTTTTTTGAATTTATGCATATTTATTAATAATGTTTAAATATCCTCTGAACTTTAATCTTCGTTTGAATCGATGTCACGAGGTCAGATGACGTAGCTACATCCTAAACATCTGACTTTTAATCAGTGCGTTTCACAAAATTCTACTCTGTGGTGCAAAGTAATTATAATTAAGGACGCGACTTGATGGCCTATACCTTTCAGGCTTTAAAAAAAAAAGTTATACTGTCGAACTAAACTCAAACCTCCGAGCCCGAGGACGTGACTTCAAATAGAGTAACTCTAAGGAAGAAAAAAAAACCTCAAACCTCATTCAACTAGCCTCATACTTTAGCAGAAAATGTAAACATTCTGTTCTTAATATTGGTGTATTCAAACATCATCATTTAGCGATATTCTTATAGTGTCCTAATAGGAGTGATCGTCATAATGTGTGGCTACGTTAGCTGACCACGTGACATTAATTCAAACAAGGATTTCGTTTTAAGACAAATTAAATGTTTAATAATGAAATGATGATCTTTAAGCGTAAATTATTTATAGCATATTTTTAATCACTTGTATCTGACAAGGGACGGTTCACTATTCATCAAATGTGTAAATAAAAACCCTGTATCTTTTTAATATAACGATGCATTTAGTAGCTAATTTTTACAAAATTGATGCCTTCAAACATAAAACTGTACAGATTAAAACTCGATACATAAACACACATTAATATTTTGAGTACATTAGAATCTTATTTTTTGTCTAAATTGTTAAGTTTCGCATTAAATAAAGATATAAGTATTCTTTTGAGCTTGTCTGTTTTATTTCAATTTTTATCGTAAAAATTTGATCTATAAATTATTTAATCAATTAATGATTTTTTTCTAAACTATGAAATATCAATTAGTTATAAAAATTTTAAATCTTTATACACGTTCACTAAACTTTGTACTTTATTTAGATTTTCATCAGCCTTTAAGATAATAAGATTATAAGTTATATAAATATTTAAAAAAATAATCATCTTTGAGTGTCAACATCTTTTTAAATAAAAATTAATAGTGTTGTTCAATGAACTTCATTCGTTTGTATCATTTAAATAAATTTCTCCTTTTTCTGTTGTAAACATTAAATATATTTTTTTACTCAACTCTGGACCTATCTTTCTTACTGCAGTTAACTGTCCTGCTGCTCTTCTTATAGGAATATCTCTTAATAACAATTCTCCTTCAGCTGGAGTGCATTTATCATATGCCTAAAATCATTCATTCCTGATATTAGAATCAAATTAATCATTGAAAATTATTTTTGCGAATCGATACTTACATCCATCAGGTCTAATGGACTCTTATAAATTGATGTAATAGCTTCAGCTGTTTCTAAACTGGTTAAATTGAATTGACATAATTGTTGTTGCCAGAATCGTTTTAAGCCATTTCCGTCTTTGTCAACTTTCACAGTATCTCTATTGTCACAGTTCACATACCAATCTAGCTTTGACTCTTTTCGTTTCTCCAGTTTTGATGGTAACAGTGCTAGGGATTTTGTGTACTGATTAATTAATAATACCATTTCAATTTCATTTTCTATTATTCTAGAGCTAACATTATGAAGTAACTGGATTTCCGTTAAATATTTTTCTAAATTTTTCTTCGATATTGTTGGCATATCTGCATAACTTTTATCAAATTTAGTTTTACTTTTTTTTGGCTTTTCAGCTTCTGAAACACATTATAAAATAAGTGTTCTTAATGCTTTAAAATAAATTATAAAGTTGTTTATTATTTTGAATTACCTCCTAATATTTCATCTCGTACATTTCGATCTTTTTTATGTTTTATAAACTTAAAATAATCATCTACTTTATACAAGACAAGATAGATTTTTTTACTTGGTAGTAAAGATTTAATATTACTAATAGCAGTTGTAAGTGTACCATCAGCTACATGTTGCACTGTTTCTTTACAGTCCCAAATAATCATTGCATGACTTTCTTCCACTATCCTTGAGTTTGAACACACATCATTCATATCGTTAACATAATTCTCTTCCACTTTTCTTGTCCATGTTATACTTTTAGGTATTATCTGAGATTGTACATTATATGTTACTTCACTCTCTTCAGTAGACTTTATGAAATCAGTGAAAAAATCAGAATTTTCTAATTCTTCATCAAAGATGACTTTCATTAGTTTCATACTATAATCAGCATTAAAATTTAAGCGATTTTTGGAATTCAGTTGCTTTAATGCCTTTTGTTTTGCTTGTTCTTTCTGTTTTCTAATTCTTTCTTGTTCCCGTTCTTCTTTTTTTTTTAATTTTTCTTCCTCCTTTTTACGCTTTTCAGCTTCTCTTTGGAGCCTTTTCTCTTCCTGCATTCTTTTTTTCTCTTCATTTGTAACTCTTTTAGATTTAGTTGCTTTATCTAAAATAAAATAATGCTTATAAATATTTGAAAAAAGTTATTTTTCAAGTTTTAAACTTACCTTTTGTTTTTTCAGTTTTATCTGGTGCTAACCAGTCATCATTTTCATCTGACTCAATGTTTTGAAAATTTGTTAATTTAAATTTTTCTTTATACTGTTGATAATAATTAACTGGTGGATTTTGTGTTTCATAATCTGAATCAGTTTCAGACTCTTTAGTAAGCATTTTATCTGCATCATTTTTCTTATTTAACAGGTTTATTTCAACATCTGAATCACTTAATTCTTTTTCATTAAGATCTTTCAAATTTAGAATATCATCACATGTTTCTGGTAAATCATATTCATTCGATTCCTTTTGATTTATATTTTTTACGACTGAATTTTCTTTAACATAAATATCTGTTTTTGGATAATCAGAGTCACTCCATTCTTCTTCATTTGAGTCCTTTCTTTCCAAATTTTTGTTGACACATAGACTTATGTCAGGAAATTCAAAATCGCTTAAATCACCATCATTTATAACTTTCGGTTCAGAATTTTTTCTAATTATATCTGTGTCGGGAAAGTCAGAATCACTCCCTTCTTTTTCTTCTTGATCTTTAGTACTCAATTTACTTCGAATGTTAATATTTCTTTCTGTAATCTCTAAACCGTTGCTTTTCTTTTCAGTTGCATTGTATATTAGATTATAAATCTCTTCATCTGATTCATTTAAATCGAGTTTTTTATATTTTACTTTTGAATGATAATTGCCATTCAAAAAATTATCTAGAGATGTCGAATCACTTGATTTAAATACTGTATTTGTTGCAGGATCATCAATACTCCTTTTGTTGGTTTCACTATTTGATTGCTCATTAGATTCTTCATCTGAATCACTGAGAACAATGACATCGTCCATTATTTAAAGTTTTCTTGTACCTTCTTGTAAAGTTGTAAATAGCTAAAACAAAAATCATAGTTGAGACATTAATAACACTTATCTTTTTTAATATATCAACCTAATCATTTATAAAAAAAGCTTTAAATTTACCTTATAGGCAAGAAGTAGAAAGTACAGTAGAATAAAGTTGAATCTCTTGTAAATTCGCGTTTGAAGAATGCAACCATCAAGTAAAGCTCGTCCTACAAATAAACTGCATGCAATCGTGATTCAAAACAAGAAAACTCAGCGAAAAGCGGTTCGTATGCATTTCATCACAGGCCCGATCGGCGCGAAGAAAACAAACATTTTGGCGGGTCTACGTCGAACTGCCATTCCTGCAAGTTTCCCAATGAAAAAACGTTAGGATTTTCCGCCAATACCAGAGGAGCCGCGCCGCGCGTATAACAATCGTGCCGACGGAGTAAGCCAAGATGGCGCAGTGAGCCCCCGAGAAAGCCGAAAAGTCGCGCACTGGTCCGACTGGTCGCCGTCGTAAACTGTACACGCTCGCCGCGGGTAGCTCACTGGAAACTTTTGGGCTGGTGCAAGCGCAGCGGTCCGGTTTCCAATCCTCCTCCCCCTCCGTCCCCGCGCGCGTCGTTCACCAGGCAAACGCACGTCACTCTGCTCCTGCAGTCCTGCCCGTAAGTATAGCTGCCGCGCAGTGCGAATCCAGTGACCAGCGACGATGGCGAAGAAGACGTACGATCTGCTATTCAAGCTGCTGCTCATCGGCGACAGCGGTGTCGGCAAGACCTGCATCCTCTTCCGCTTCTCCGACGACGCCTTCTCCACGACCTTCATATCCACCATAGGTGAGTGCGCCGGGCAGCGACCGGGCGAGGCTTCTATTTTTAAACCCGCCGGCCCATGTACCGCTATAGCGAACTCCGCGACGATGCCTCGTCCTCGTCTACTTGCTACTTTTATTTAAAGACCCGACAGGACTTTCGCCGTGTTTGCTTCGTTTCACTCTTTTGCATGAGCTAAGAGGACCTTTCGGCTTGAGTGAGTCTGTTCGTAGACTTTCATGGAGTGATTTTACGCTGTATAATTTCGCTAGTGATGCTTGATCAAAGCGAACGTACAATTGTATGACTAAGATCTATCCTTTAAATTTTTTTTTTTTTTTTTTTTTTTTCAAATCTTTTTAGTTGAAATCTCGAGGAGCAGCGGAAAAATACGGACCTAAAGACGCAGTTTAAATTTGATGAGAATCTCGCTCTTGTAACGAGTTGATGTTTTAAAATACTTGTTTTATTCAATCTTGTTAAACAGTAATTATTTATAACTAATTTTTTTCAAGTCTCTAAAATATAAAAATTGGAAAAAAACGAAATGCTTACAATGCATGTAAGTTTTTCTTATGTTTCATGAAATACATGATGAATAATTATTAAAATTTATGTGAATACTTTTTATTTTTATAGTTTTCGTTGTAGAAAACAGATTAATTAAATTTATAGCATTTCAAAAATTCCTTGAATATGATATGACTTAGAGGTACCTGTTATATCGGCAAAGCAGGACATTTTTTACAAACTAGAATAATTGATGATAAATTAATATCTGTGAGTTTCTAAGCTAAAACTACAGATTTTGTATTTATACATAAGTATAAAACAAATTAATTTAATATTCAATAATTTAAATAAATAAATTGTTTTACCCATTTTAATATTTCCATACTTATACTATTAATTAATACTGCTATTATTATTTTAGGTATTGATTTCAAAATAAAAACTGTGGAGTTGAGAGGAAAGAAAATTAAACTTCAAATCTGGTAAGAGCTAGTAGCAATGAACTAGATCAATTAAGATGTCAATGTATTTTTATCCATAAGATGGATGTCTATTCGTTTACTTACTTTTTCAGGGATACTGCTGGTCAAGAAAGATTCCACACTATTACAACATCGTATTATAGAGGTGCTATGGGTATTATGTTAGTGTACGATATTACAAATGAAAAGACTTTTGAAAATATAGTTAATTGGTTGAGAAATATTGATGAGGTAACATTTTTTTTTATATTGATGCTTTTATTCTTGTCTTGAAAGTAAAATTTATTTGCTATCCGTTTTATTTTTGCAGCATGCAAATGAAAATGTAGAAAAAATGATTTTGGGAAATAAGAGTGATATGGAAGATAGACGTGAAGTCAGTACTGAAAGAGGTGAAGCAGTAAGTAGTCCAAAAAAAAATTACTGTTTGATCATTAGCCTGTGACCATCACCATTATAATTTTTAAAAATAATAATTTTACAGTTAATCATATAAAATCTATTTAATTTATCAAATATACTGAATTTAACATAAAACTCGATTGTTAGTATTGGAGCCAACACAGTGATTGCCTACAAATTTGTAAATGTCAATTTAAACCATTCAGAAAGAGATAAAATGTTCTATTAAGACAGATCATTTAATAAATGTCTAACAATCGTTTATCTTTCAACTGATAAATTCTTTTCATCCACCAGATAGCGCGGGAGCATAGTATCAGATTCATGGAGACGTCGGCGAAAGCAAACATCAACATCGATCGCGCCTTCCGGGAGCTAGCGGAGGCTATTCTCGACAAAACCCACGGAAAGGAGCCTCAGGACGCGCCGGATCGTGTTACCGTCGATCGACGAGTCGAGCGAACTTCTAGCCGATGCTGTTGAATCGCATTTGTCCTATTCGTGGTTAAAGCACGTAATCGCCTGACCCGCGAACAGACGAAGAAAAATGACACTCGTACTCACACGATGTTCACTCTCTTCCCCTTCGGTTTTTTCCTTCCCTCAACTGTATATCCCGACTCGGGGAAAATATCGCGAGCATTGATTAAATAAGTTCCGTAGCAGTGGATTCGTGCAAAGTATTTTTAGCTTGAGACTAATTTATCTTTAATTAAACTTAGTGGATTGATATGTTTATGTAGTTATTGTAATCGTTCGTTGTTTGCACTGGGCACATTTGATCGTTAACTTGAAGCTTAAAATCAAATCTGAAGGTCTTAGAGATGAGTTTATTTTCTAAGTAAATGTAACTTTCTTGATATTTAACATAATCAAAATATATAACAAAATAGCAAATTTTCCCCGAGATCAAATTAATAATCCTACGTGGTTTGTAGCTTTAGTGAACGGGTAATCGCACGATGTAATGCTTACTGTACGTTATTGTAACTGATCACTTGAACAAACACAAATTGGTACGAAAGAAGATGTATGTGCATAAGTTCTTTTTGTCACTGCTAAAGCGTACATGAGATTGTATGAATATCAAATCGCGGTATTTTTTTCCTCTTTCCTCCTTTAATCGTATCGCACCTTTTTAAGGAATAGCGTTTTTATAACGAGTGATTATGTAGCAATTGTGTAGTCATCTTTTTCTACCTCTTGACAAGACTGTCGTAAGGTAAACTGGATTCAATTGCATTTTCTGTGAAGTACTATTTTATGAACAATTAGTGTTGCTTATAATTTTATTAAAATCTTGAACAAAAACGTACCAAATCATAATTCATAAAAATATTCGTTTCAACATTATCAAAACGATATTCGTTTTATATCAAAGAAAAGTTGAAATATTTTCTTAAAGAGTCCAGGAAAGGTGTTACTGCCATGATGAGAAACATAACTTTTTTAAAATATAAAATACAAATTTGCATGGTGCAATCTCAATTACTGACCTTTTATAAATTGAATAATAAAGAGAATATACTACAAGAGGAATAAGATCATTAAACTTATTACACAAAAGTTTTTTCTAGACTTATGATTAATTAGGTAAATATTAAATGAAAGAAAGTATAAAAATAAGATGGTGCAGATTAAATAATTAATTAATTTGCCGGTATTTCTTTTTAAATAAGGTATTTAATTATTGAAAATTAACAGTCTTCATCTATACACCAACTTTTGCGTCAAGGCGTATCTGTATAATTTATTTATTTACTTATTTATTCGTAAAATCTGTCTTTTATATAATATATTTTTACACGGTACAGTACGCGACGCGAAGCAATAAAAATCGTTGGTGCGGACAGCATTAATAGTCGACAAAGGTGAAGCTTAAGCCTTTTTATATGTCCATTATTTGTATTTTGTATTATTGACTTGTTGCAATCTTTCGATGCAATCGATTAAACTCAAGTCCTTCGTCGCTGTAGAAGGACGGATCGATTGACAAATATTTTTTAAAAATTGATGAGCCTTCGCTCGCGCCTGTTTTCAACGTGCATAATAATAAACTAAAATTTCAGAAAAAATATTGTTTTTATTTAAAAATTGGTTCCTTATTATCTACCTTGCTACACAACTTTAAATTACTTTGAAATTAATTTCAATATTTCACTCAAAACTTTCTATTTCAAAGTAATTAAAGTAATATACATACATACAACATATAGAACAAAAATGATTAAAATTTTATTTAACTGTATAATTAGTAATAATGTAACAAAATATTACTAAAACTGGTCATAAAAAATTAAACAGTTTATTTTAGTTTTTTTTAATAAGTAATTAGACTGCGTCAACTATGAAAAAAATAAATACTTATGTTTTTACGCCGAATTTGATAATCACATTGAGCATATATAAACGTGTCTGAAATCTTCGAATATACAATATATAATAAGGTATTAATACAAGTGAATAAAATATTGCACATGTCTTTAACGCACGTGCCATACTATGGGATACAGTATAATATTTGCGGTATTGCTTATGAAACATTATGTATAGCATGAAATAAAATACAGGATAAACGAGAAAAGCAAATAAGAATTTACAGTAATAGGAACACTAACGATTACAATTTTAATTTTTTCTCATTTTTTTTTTATCGAGAGTAGTACTTATGCATGTAACATTGATTGGAATAAATATTATGCAACTCTTCCTTTTTTCATTTAAATACGAAAAATTAGTACATAAAGCTAAGTTATGTTTGGAATAGTTAGACATAAGCAATAATCATACATATAGTTATTCAATCAGTGTAAATATTCAATTGATTTTAATTATTATTCTCAGTCCAAGTTACCACAAGCAATTCGCTTTCAAAATACGTCAGCGATACCACTAACTATTAAATAATTAATTAATTTATCAATTTATTTGTATATTGCTAAATTAATAATTAAAATGACATTAATGGTTCCCTTTTTTAAATCGATGTTACTTCGTATTTATATTAAATGCTGCCAGAAAATACTGATTATAACATCATTTTGTTGATGAAAGTCAGACAAAAAGAAATTAAGTACTATTATGCTCACTGAATCAAGTTAAAAAGTTAACAATGTCAATGTTTCATTTTAAAAATTTCGCATTTTTTTATATTTAAAGTTCACTTGATTTAGCAAGAATAGCAGCTGTATTACATTTTTGTCATTAATAATTCGTATCACTGCTTGAATGACGCTCGATTAGAATATATATGTGAAGGTAAAAATCAATACTTTTTTAAATAAAAAGAAAGCTTTTAAGGGGGTCCTATAGTTATCATTTAAAAATCTAATATTCATTGATCAGTTTTAAACTAAACATTTAATGAAAACGAATGTAGGTAGTTTTAGAGTGACAAAAATTTACTTTATTTTATATATTTATTAGAAATGATAAATAACACAGAAAACTTAAAGCCATACTAAAAACTTAAGTAATTTAATATTTAGTGTATTTAATCTAACTTTCTAATGTTCTCACATACAACTGTGAAAGCATTTAACGAAAATCTTAGAAATAGGTAACACATGTATCTTTTTATAATGAAAAAGTAGTGAAAAACTGAAAAATTTAGGTACAAGATTTATAGCATAAAAATCTTTAAAAAATTATGGTTTATAACCACAGGCGCCCCTTAAATTGCGCATAAAGAAATCATCTAACCAGGATACGAGCAAGGTGGGTGGAGAACTCACTACACGAATAGCTCCCTCTGTCTTTTAATCTTGATTTTTTTTTCACGTCCATTATATAAAAATATCTAATCTCGCGAGGCTGCTCCAATGATTCTCAAAATGTAAAGGAAGATGTTGATAATATCCAGGTACAGGTTGAGTGCAGCAAAGATGTACTCTTCAGGAGACAGAGCATATTTGTGCTTACCACCCAGCATCAATTGAGTATCATACACTAAATAGAAAGAGAATAGAAGAGCTCCTAAGGAACTGTAGACGATGGTAATCGTCTTTCCATGGTAGAAAATAGTGATAAATCCAAAAATCATGAGTACAATAACTGCAATGAAGAGGTATGTTCCCATACCAGTAAAGTCAAACTTGGTTTGGAATGCGAATAAAGTCAAAGCAAAACAAATAACTGCAGTGATTCCAACGGCTAATAAAACCTGTAATTAAATAATTTTTGTTATCAAAGTAAATTGCTTATTTCCAAGACAAAGTGACATTAAATTTTACTTACATATTCTTCTTCATACTGACTAGAAACAAAGGCTAACAGTATTCCTTCAGCAAGAGTGAAGATAAACAAGAATATGAAGTTCATTGGTGCCTTGCGACGAACAGTTGTACAGCATGCCATCGCAATGAGTGTTACAAATGTGACAGCCAAACAGACGTACAAGAGAGCAACATTTTCTGCTGCAAATCTTTTAGCCTTCACATTGAAAGTAAAAATGGCAATCAATCCAAATGTCAGGAGTAGTTGTAGCAATAGGATCGAATAAACTTTTCTGTAATTTTATTAAAATTAATTTATAAAAATATGTTTTAATGTTTGGGGAGAATTTTATTTATTTTTTAATTACCTGATAAAGCCTTGTCTTATTGTTCTGTCATCAAATTGGAACCCCTTGACCTCATCTTGCATGGGGTCCTCTGCGTAGTTTGCTCCGTACATGCCTGCTTGGGGTGGTACGTGAAATGGAGGAGGTCCAGCTGGAGGTGGCACAAAACCTGGAGCTGTATAAAATTCGTACATTAGTAAAAAATTTGTAACTTTTAAAGGAATACTTGAAGTGAGCAAGAAAACTTACGTGGCGCAGCACCTCCGTAAGGTGGAGGTTGAAAACCTGGTGGAGGTGGATAGCTCCCTGGATAACCTTCGTTTCCTCCTGGAAAGCCTGGATAACCTGTAAATTTACCTATTATTAATAAATTACTAATAATTTTCACTTTAGTTGAATTATATAAAGGTGTCTCAAAAACCAATGAAATTATTTGCACCTACAAATTAGCAATGAATGAAAAAATTGAGTTACTCTGAAATGGTTAATATTAATTTCTACTTTAAACTATTTTAGATTTTGTGCAAAAGTCGTAGAAATAGTTAAGATGGAAACCTTGTTGGCCAGGGTAGTAACCGCCACCAGGATTGTTCTGCCAAGTTGTCATCTTTTCCTAGCTGAAAAAGAACTTAACATTAGCACAGGAGTACAAGTACGCTCGACTGCACTTGAAAATGCAATAGTTAATTAGGTTCTTCACAACACTGTCTTTAATACAAACAGCCTGGGCTGAGCAAACATATATTGCGTACATATAACAAAACAAAATGAATAGTAATTAAAACAAAGTTCAATGAAAAAGAAGAAAATTAGCTTCTTAAATATAACATGCATTCTTTCAGAAAAAAATAAGAATTTTGTACATGTTGCTGTTCCAGTATTTTAGTAATTTAATGTTTAATGTCCACAGAAAGTAAAATAAAAGTATAATATTTACTCATAAATAAAATAAACGTGAAAAATTGACAAACGATTTTTTTGTCCTAACTTGTTTATTACTTCAATGATATTTTAAGAAAAAACATATACTTAATAATAAATATAAAAAATATTTTACTGCATTGTGAAAAATAATGCTCAGCCCTAAGTTAAGATTGTTTAATTTATTTTGCAGTATCAGTAGCACTGTGCAGTGGCTGAGCGCTCAAGTGCTGCTGTGAGTTTGCTCTAAAAAGTAAAAACAAAGTGAGATGAAAATTTTTTGAATTATCTATTTGCAAAATACCAACAACTTAATTTTTCTATAATCTGTAATAGTAAACAAATTAATAAAAAGTGCAATTTAAGCATTGATATTTTTTCTTTTTTCTGCAAAAGCATTCACACTTCACTCTCTTTACAAAACTATTAGAATTAATTTATTAATTGAATTAATTATTAGTTACAAATTACAAATGTAAAATACTAGTAAAGGTATTACATTTTAAAAATGAAGTCATTTCTAAAAATATGTATTATATATCATTTAGATAAGACACACATACAAAGAAACTCATTAACTACACATTGTGAGTCACTCTAATGATAAATATGATACAGGTGAACATTTTTTAAATAAGAACAATCTAGAGGTTAATGTTTTGAATCAACAGCATACATTTTTTTACAGTTCCGTACGCACGCCTCTCTTTTGTGAACGAACTCTATTCTACATCTACTAATGAAAACTGTGCAAGAGTTAACTGCAGAGTAGAATGAGTATAAAAATAGGCAGGTGAATCGTCTAAAAATACAGGCAACATTAAATAGGCTTATTATGTTACATATTTTTTGAGTTTTAGAATATATTAATAAATCAAACGGTTTCATATAGTTGAATATTCATTTCTAACTGCCCGTTGCATGTCTGCAATTTGCTCTACTTTCAGTGTTGCATAAAAAAAACGATTACATATAATGACGATTTAAAAAAAATTGTTTTTTTACGTATAACCACGAGTTAGAAGCAACAAAATTGATTGTTTTTATATACTCTCGCCAAGACTGCTTATATATTTATATATTTCTTTCCCCGCGAAGGAATAAAAAAAGGCAATATCGACGTGGGTTTGTAAAAAAAAGATGCCTCAGATCGCATATTTGTTATCCTCCACTTTGGTCGTGCATG
This sequence comes from Eurytoma californica, assembly GCA_035586675.1. Classification (NCBI taxonomy): domain Eukaryota; kingdom Metazoa; phylum Arthropoda; class Insecta; order Hymenoptera; family Eurytomidae; genus Eurytoma; species Eurytoma californica. The sequence goes on along the minus strand of JAXIUT010000048.1, from coordinate 16,353,841 downwards.
GGTGACATTTTAAGCTTTTGCACAATTTAATTTAATCAAACAATTTATCATAATGAAATAACGATCTTATAAAAATGACCCATACGACGCGGATTTAAAACGAGTCCCACGCAGAACTAACATGTACGGTGGCATTACGGAGAAATCCAAGGTCATAAAATGAAGAAGAAAAAGAGTTCCACGCAGTATGGAGAGTTTGATAAAAAAAAATCACAATCAAATATTCTTTCACGCGTTATAAAGTAGCAAAATCCTCGCTTAATTACACTGTCGCAATTTATTCAACTTCATAAATATAATAAATCTCGGGGTGCTTCCCTATGCTGCAATCTTATAATCATTGGACGTCCTAAATACGCTGAATTAACTTTCGCATAACAAAATAGTAATAAAATGTCGTAATAAAAATCGACGAACGATCGCAGGTGTTTCTAAAAGTGCTCTACTTGAAATAGAGTTTGATAAGATAATAAACTGTACAATATACGGGGACTATACTTCTTTTGCTGTATTTATATGTTTTTAGTGTCGATGCAGAGATTGTAAAGTATTGTGTAATTGAGCGAATTTTTGGGTTAGAGCTATATCTATTCTTATCGAAGCGATGATTGTATCAAAGTATATCTCTGGAAACGACGAGAAAGAAATCATCGCCCTTAACGAAAAAAGTTTTCATTTTTTCAGCTTTTAGCAAAGAAAAATAGTCTAACCCTGCAGATATACCGCAAAAAAAAGCCCACTTTGGAGTTTTGCCGAGAAGAAAAACACAAAGAAAAGCACGAAACGGTCTAAATAGGAATTATTGTACATGTTTGATATAGATTATTTTCTGTCTGAGTAGATATTAATTCTTATTTTATCAATGAGTATTCCATTACTATCCCAAAAACTTTAATATAAATCAGTAGATTTTACGCACAAAAATTGTGTAAAAAATGTTTGCAACATTATCGCGATTTTCAATACAACATCATTGTTAAATTCCACGTAGGCTCAAATGTGTAAATTTCACCGTCAGGTACAAGACGGAAAAAAGCTTTAAAATACGATTCCCGTAACGGAAATTACGTAAATGATTAACTCCAGTGCATTACACGTAGGAACCTAGTTTCGCAGGAAATTCCTACGCAGCTGTATGTGTTCGGTAAGTTCTCCACTTGTTTTATAGATAAGATGTATTTTCAGTGAGATTTTTCACTTTTTTCACTGTGAATCTACTAAAATACTACATACTAGCCACTTGTTAATTAAGAGATTTCATCGTACATTTTGTCTTTTCATTTTTAATATCATTGGATTCATTGTAATGTGTATAAGTAGCAGTAATGAGTAATGTGAGGCTATTTTTCAATTTTCACATCTCCCGTCTAAATTGCTTTTAAAAAGCGCTTGTATTACATTCAGCATAAGTGAATGTATCATTTCAAGTTGCCGTCTTCGAGGATCGAATTTCTTATCAGTGGGTATGGGCGGTACCGTTGCACACGCGTGTTCGCCAATTTGAATCATAAAGAAGTTATTATAATAAGGTTTTCCAGTATTTTTCAACTATTGTAGTCATTCAAACGAAAAAATATTTCATTTACAATTAAACAATAGACCAGTTACTTTGAGAAAAATTCGTGTACGTAAAAACAAACTTAA
>JAXIUT010000048.1:16312100-16352097 GCA_035586675.1 Eurytoma californica | reverse complement strand
GCAAGCAAAATGCTGTCACGCATACGGCAGGCGCACCGTCATTTTGCCACCAATTTGACGACTCATTGTTATCTGGGGTTTTGTTATGTTTAAGTTACCGTAATTGAGTACGTGGCTTTTTAGCCTATAACTCTCCAAGGATTATAAAAAAAAAAAAAAAGTTACCGTAATGGAGGTTACTAGAGGTTAATAATAAGAGATTACTTACGTGAGCGTAATTGTTTTACGTTGATTTATGAAGAGCAGCCATTGTTTACGTTTTTATAAAATTACGTGAATGTAGTCTTATAAATTATTTTACGTTTACGTAAATTTAGCTGCTCATGAATACGTGATTATAAACTTACGTCGATGTAGTCTTATTATTTTTTACGTTTTCGAATTCAAGTCCGCTAAGTTCTCTTACGTTCACGTAAATCGACGTATTTACGTGGATTTTTGGTGCGAATAGACACCGCGTTCTATTAACCTAAAAACGCTAAAAACTGAAGCAAATCAAAGCACGGTGACATCAACGTCACGGCATTAAGAAAATTAAAGCATAATCGTTGCATTGAAGCTTGAACTCGAAAACACTCACAATTCTCGGAGCACACGCGGAAAACGGAGCTTGCGCGAGCTGACGAAATAACAGTGCATGTAAGGGCAGATTAACACAGAAGCGCGTTTTTGTCCGGAAGCTACGTAAACAAAGGCCGTGGTCAACAAAATCGTGTCAAGGAAGATACGCGACGGAGCCTCGAGATTTCTCTTTCGCTCCTCTCGCCAAGTAAAACTAGGAAGCAAGCGGGAAAGCACATGAAAGTGGGCTGGCGCGCACGCAGCGGACAATACGCGCGAAAGCGCCGACACGGAGCACAGAAACGGGGAGCGCGCGAGCGATGCGTCATCGAGTACATTCTGGAAGTAGTGCGAATCGATATAGCACAGATAGCGGAACACGCGCACAAATAGACGAGCGCACTCGCCGGTTTCTATACCTTCTGTCTCCTGGCGCGCACTCCGCGACGGTTCCCGTGATTCCTTGGCGAGCTTTTTCTCCGGGCGACGGGCGTACGTAACTGCGTGTATACTGTATGTCTCTCGCGCACTGGAGCAAGGTCGCACTGTCAACACCGTGTACTGGGTAATTCGTTACTGGGACTACTGGGAGGCGGCAGCGCCGCGCCGGCGGACCTATATGTTTCCCCGTCGTCCAATCAGCGAGAAACCCGCGTCTCCGCATGCGCCAACCGCGGCTCTCTCTCTCAAGACTTCGGGAGTTTCCCGGTGCTATTATCGTATCACATTATAGGTATATATTCACACGTGGGGATTTGTGTTTGTTTTGCTTCGAGATTCTTGTCGCGCACTCGGCTCTTTTACAGGTGCATATAATAGTACAGGCTGATGCAACGCAGTTGTGCAGCCTATATATGAACTTATATATACTGAAACCACGTGGCGCGGGACTTGACCGTTTCTGATTTACCTTTCTGTTTGTAAGATACTGTGCCTCAAGTTATTTAATTAAAACATTTTAAAAATAATATGTGAGTCAGTCATTGTTCTGGTGATTAGATTCAAGAGGTGCAATTACACAACTGCCTAACATTTACACTTGATTCTGCGTTAAAATAGAAAAAAAAAAGTTTAAACGGACATTTTTTTTTAAAATGTCCATACGCTATTTTTTATAATGTTACTATGTATGTACCATAAGAAAAAATTATTATTTATTATAATGTGAATAATTTATTTTTTCATTAAAACACCGAGAAAAATGATTACTAAATACATTTAATTGTTTATGACCTTGATTTCGTACACACCTACATTTTTTTAATTTCAAATAGCCGACTTCTATTATACATGAAATGTTTTTACAAAAATTGCACATATATGATTTTTAAAGTGATATACATAATCTAAATAAGATCAAGTTTAAGGTAACAAAGTAATTGCCGAAATATTTTCCTTAACTATAATAAATGTATAGTGACTCGTCTCGTTCATGTCAATGCTTTATTATACCTACGATAATATGGATATTTATCGTGAAAAATATTTTTTCCAAAGTACGCATGAAATAGGTTTTTTTTTGCATGTAAGTAATGTAAAATCACGCATTTTAAGTGCGATTAGAAGCAAAAATATTTTTGCATTTTTTGCAAAGTCTACTTTGTTTCTTAAGAATCGTGTAGCAAAAAATGTTAATCGTACTATTACAAACAAATTTTAAAAATAACTATTTTTTTCAGGTCGTGTGCGACTGAAAATTTGATCATCTAAGATACTTGTATAACTTTCATACTAAAAAAACCTATTATCTTTGGTAGAAAAACAATCAAGATATTTTGGATGGCTTGGGCTGAACATCTTACCCTTCCTAAACATAAATCATGTTTTTCCTTCATCACACGATGTACTTATTTCTTGAAGTAGATCATTTAATATGAAAAATAATTATCATTTAATATCTATTAATTTTTCTGCGTTATAAATAGAAAATGAAAATTTGAAAAATAATTGTATTTGTTTGAAGATCAGCGAACCAGATGATAACTCGCACACGCGTTAGTGAAGTTATTAGGATTCATTCTCAGCAGGGGTGAACGATCGACCATTTCTTTTTACTTACATATCTCTTCTTTTTTACTCATATTGGCTATTTTCTACAATTTTATAATATACATTTTTTTAGATAAAAGGAAATGTGTAATAAAAAGAAGAAATAAATTTTATTATTACAATATAAGTATATAAAATTTATTGAATATCAATTTTTTGTTTAAGATTTTCAAGCTTTTACTTTGATTCTAGTTTGCTACCTTTAGCGTATTATTTTTCCATTTCGTAAATTTTGATGTCACTGTTTGTTTACTAATAGTAAGAAAGAAAAGGACTAAAATGTTCCATCTTCTCAGCTCTTTAAAAATTCTCGGACATTATTTGCCGCTATTTGTACATTCAAACCATATAAAATCTTTCATATCGGTGTATGCATATCTGTTGTAGAGTATTTCAATTTAACATCTGTCACTATTTATTTCTAGTTTTCTCCTTCCCTCTAACTACATCAGAGTTTCTTGTCGCCTTTGTAACTGAAATTGATTTTGAATGTTGAGCCAAGTTATTTGTTTCATCCTAAAAGAAACGAAAACCAAAAACGAAAAAAGAAGAGTTAAGAAAATCAAAATAAAAACAAGTGATTGAAAAGAAAGAAGTAGAGTTATTTAAATAATAAAAAAAAAGAAAAAAAAAGTAAACATGAACTTTAAAAAAGAATTTTTTATTAATATTATAGTCAATGAACCTCAACTGTTGGTTTAGGAACGAGGCCCAAACTGTCTAACATTCCTGGTCTGGATTCTTCAGCTGGAAATGCTGTTCGCTTTTTGCATTTAACCAAATGGGTTGCTAAAAAAAAAAGAGTTTTAATATAATTTAATGTATTAGTACAATAATTTAAACTTATAGTTAATTTTCTTACCTAATTGGTTACCGTCAGTTGTAACAAATCCACAACTACATTGCATATCTTTCTCTAAAGGTATATTGACAAGAGGTGAAGGTACTACCACACTCGTCATAGGTCTCTCATTATGAATCTGTCGCTGGTGCTCCTTGAAAGCTCGCCAGCAACATGTAACATAACGGCATTTTTGACATTTTTGTTCACCCCTGCAAAAATAAAATTTTCACATTTTTTTACATTTAAACATTTTAGATTGCTACATTTCATTGAAAGTAATATAATTTAAGTATTAGTGCTTACGGATAGTGATCTCGCATATCTAAATCTTCTTCACATTCTTGACAACTGCTACCTGAAGGAGCAGTGATACGAATCGAACCATAAGACCACCTCTTCACCCTTTCCGTTGGCGTTATCTCGTGTGCATAATCGTCAAAGAGGTATCGTTTTACCGCGTTACGCGATCTCGAAACAGTTATTGTGTTGCTGTCATTGCTTGTATAGGGAGTGACTCCTGAAGTATAAAAGTAAATGGTACTACTTTTTTTAAAGGGAATGATTTTTTATGATAATAAAAGACAAGTATCAATGTATAATTAAATTAAACAAGTGGTAAAGTAACTTACGCGGACCCACAGCTTGAGTGTGAAGATCAACGTGAGCTTTGAGAGAGCTCATTTGATTGAACCAAAGGCAACACCTAGGACACTTGTTGAGTTTCTCTTCGCGTCTGACAATGTGCCGCTGCATGTGCATGAGGTACGCATGCACGCTGGAAGAGTTCGGCTGGCCAGAAGTGATGAACTGGATGACCTTAAGGCAGTAAGGACACTGGAGGCCATCGTTCTTTTCATGGTATTCATAGTAGTGATCGATTACGTCCTTATGACTGGAGGTGCGATAACCGCAGCTCTCGCAACGGTACGGCGTTTCTGAGGGGTAGTGCATTGACGACATATGGTTTATTAAGAGGCCGCTCGTACCGAACTTTTGTTCGCATATAGCGCAGACCAACATGTCACTGTCGCTGTTGCCGAAGTTGCTGTGGGCCTCGGTTACGTGGACAGACATCTGGTGCCTCGAAGAGAAGGCCGTACAGCAGTAACGACAGACCGGCGCATCCGACTGGCCGGGCACCTGCGGTGGTACGTGGCTCACCATGTGCTCCATCATCTCCGTGTTCGTGCGCATCGTCACCGAACATAGAAAACACTTGAAGAAAATAAAATAAAAATATTGTAATAGTTGAATTTTAATTTTTACAAATATAAACATTTAAAAACGTAAATTGAAATAAAAACGTTACACTTCGCTCACCTTGAATTTGAACATAATCTTTTCTTTGTTAGGTGGCTTCTCAGGTGACATGGTGGCGTAATAAAATTCCTGAAGGGAGACCTTTTCGCTGGATGCCTCGCGTGGTATCTTAGGTTCTGGCGTGAGGGTGCGCTCGGTAGGCTCAGGGCTCATATTAAACGGCCGCTTGCGATTGTTGCGTTTGGGGCCGGGTCGCATGCGATCCATGTTCTCTATACCAGACTGAATAGCTCCATCCTTTGGGATCGTTACCATCGGCACTGTTACTGCTGCCATGGGTGTTGATACGTTATTTGGTTGGGTTGGAACCGCAATGGTGGTGACGCTGCTGCTGTTGCCGTTAGCCGTTGCGGTTGACTGATACGACCAATCAGCAAATGGATTCGCTGCAATCTTCGTCAACCGTTCCAGGTAAGTTATATCTAATAAGAAGTGTAACGTTAATATACATATTTAAATATACTATATTACGCGCCTAGGGAGTAAAAGTAAAGAATGTCTCAAACCGCATGTAAATTGTGACCCACGGCGAAGCTGAGGATAACAGAAATGCGATTTGATGCATTCTTTAATTACTCCCGAGCTGCGTGTACTATTTTTTTGCCTAACGAAGTCGAAATGCGCACCTCGCGATTGAGCGACAGGGGCGACAATGGACGCTTTCGACCCGCTAAGCAAAAAATATATTCTTTATTATAATTTCTTTAAATATAATGCAATTTACAGTTTTATCTTTACTTGACTTCAAACTAAAAAGTTTTATAATACCTGAATCAATTTTAGTTTGTTCGGCAATGTGGGAGATTATGTTTTCAAACGATCGTAATGCAGTTGTTCCATACATTTCTCTCCAGACCAGTTCATCCAAAAATTGCTGAATCATAGGTCTGCTCAAAAGACTGAGGGTATTTTGGAACATTCGAGGTACAATTTTTCTGAGATATTCCATGATGTGATAGTTACTCGTTAAATTTCTAGGGTTTTGGTCACTGAAAGCCGACTGAGTAACATTATGAAAGCCCATCTCGAACAAGGTTCCTTTGTCAACAGTGAAATCCGTCAAGATCTTGGATTCTTTGTGAACCCATTCTGACAAGGGATTCAAAATATTGTTGAATCTACGTTTGTACGATCTATCACCATCAACAACAGGTTCGCACGCTCGCAGTCTTAATTCCATAGTCTCTGGGTCAAGAATACCCAAAACTTCAACTTTGACCTAAAATCATCAATTCTTTTTATACTTGAATTACTAGTATAGCTTAAAAGTATTTTTTCCTTTAAAACCAAAAAAATATTGATACCTGTCTCAAATTTCCATCTTGTGAAGTAGTACCAAGACTGATAACGCCGACTTGAATCATGGAATTCCTCCCGCCCATTTTCTTACATTTCTGCCATACCGCAGCGGTACAGACACTTCTGAGATTCGCGTAAAACATTTTTACATAGTAATTGGTCACCTTAACCCAAGATATGACATTTTGTACGTTAGTTTGACAAGCCCAGTGATAGATGAGCTTTAAAAGGACAGTGGGTGAGTGCGGCGCGCCTTGGAAGATCGAGCCGTTGAACACAGATACGAAACGCTCAGGACAACACGATGCTACCCACACGTAACCGCCTGAACAAGGAAAAGTACCCGCGTCGGTGTACATGCCCAGTTTCAAACGCTGTAACGTGTGTTTGTCGCAAATTTGCTCTGATCGAACCAAGCCCTGCTGGATCAGCCACTCGGTAAATTTTGTCGCAGCGTACATTAATACGCTCTTTACTTTAATATCTGTTAAAAGAAAAAATGAAGATAGTTTTATTAAATCTTTTAGCAGGTAGTAATCTTTAGTATAGAATTAAATCACTAACCTAGATCAGCCCTTTCTTTTTGAGCTACTTGAGAAGTAACGTTTTTGGTTCTGAGATTTGGTCTGGCAATAACAACTAATGACGGGTAAGTTCGGCCACCGTTCATTTTATTAAAAGTAACTTCCCTTCCATCAGGAAGATTTTTCTTTGACTCGTCGATTACTTCTCCCGCTGTAAAGTAACAAATATTTTAAGAGTTTAAATACAATCTATATGTAAATTTCAAAGGAATGTAGTATAAATTTACGAACCAGCTATTTTATTGCCAATACCAATGCCGCCTATACTGTTTTGTTCTGATGGTCTTGATAATATTTGAGCTGCTGTCACTGCTTGTTTTGGTAGAGTTTTTATTCTGAGATTTGTAACTCCCTGAGCAGTAGTTGAGGCTAAAATAAAGAAATTTGTTAGATAACAAAATTACGTTAATTAAAAAAATGTAATAATCTTACTTGGTGTAACCACGTGAGTAGCCACTGTAGATTTTATAATTCGCTTTGCAGGTGCAGTAATGGAAGGTGGTGGTGGAGGCTGGAAAAATAAAAAAATTTAATATAATTAGTCCTTATACCGTAAAAATATTTTGATTTTAGATTCTTACTTCTTCTATAATCTCAGGTTGTTGTATTTGCAGAACCTTTGCCTTACGTCCAGCTCTTGCAGGTTTATACTAAAAATAAAAAAAATGTTTGTACACAAATAATTGATTTTATTTTTACGTACTAAAAATAAATAATTTATTACTGAATTGTCAATTTGTGTTGGCTGAGGTACTGGACTAATTGGAGCTGCAGGTGTTGAAGTTGTCATAGTACTCATGGTTGTTGAAGTTGTATTTGTTATATTTGTCATGATAGACACTGGTGAAGCTACTCCACCTAAATTATATTAAAATTAACATATTTATACAGGAAATAGTAATAAATATAATTCCAAATATACCTTGTTGTGAAGCAACAGTACCAAGAATAACACTCATACGTGGATCCATTACTAGTTGAATATTTCCTTGAGGAGTTGTGGTACTGTTCAGCATATTCAATTTAATCGTTTGATTATTAGTATTTCCACTTTGAGTCTGAAATTTGATAGAGAAGAGTGTTATTCAATATATTTTCTCATAATTAATTGAGGACATGTATGGAATAATAGTAAATCTTGCATGATGAAACGTGTAGGAATTATAGAATTATATATAATCCATTCTTCCCTCTATTTCCTCAATTAGATTCTAAAATCGAATAATACTTTTACTTACAACTCCAATTACTTGGGCTGGATTATTGGGTTTCACTACAGCTGCTGTAGGTGGAGCAGCAGTAGGTCTTGCAACGAGATTAAATAGTTATAATAATTAGTAGGTAATTTGAAAATTGATTTCAAAAAATAAATTATATAATTTTAAACAAAATACTTACAATTGATACTGGTAAGCCCTAACAGCTCCAACTTGACAAATTAGCGTACCCCCTTGTTCTTTTACTAACGATTCCAGCATTTTTGTTACCTAAACAAAAAAAATATAAGTGAATTGAATAAGAAAATAGGTATAAGCAGAAAATATTAAATTTACCTTATCGCATTCATCTTCAATCTTGATTCTAGCTGCTATTTGACTTTGACTCAGAGGTTCCTCCTCGCATTCCATTCTTAATGTCATCCCTAGTGGCCTCATGTTGTTAATTGGACGGGCAATAACTTTTCCCTTAGTCATGTTACTTAAAATATAAGATCTAAGGAAAAAAATTAAAAAAAAACAGTTTATAAAACAATATCAATAAAGCAATTATTATATTATTGAGAAATTTTAAAAATTAATATAAAAGATGATATAAAATATATTTACGTAATTTAAAATGTAAACAGAATACTGGAAACAGTTATAAAACTATCTTTGTCTATTGCATTATGGTGAAAGTATGATGAGCCAATTTTAAATGGATATTACACTAGTACAAAAAGCACACTTGATGCAGAATAGCTGTTGTATAAGTCACTTTTTGCACTTGTATATTTCACAAACTATCGTACAAGAACTTGACCGAGTCTGTATTTTCAACGTCGATAATAATGTTCAAAACAAACAAAACACTACTGTACACGAAAAAATAGGAATCTATTATAATCTAGAAGAGAAGCGTAGAATTAAGCAATGCAAAACCTTCGGTTCACGTGCAAAACAGTTCCGGTTCGTCGAAGGGCTAAGCGACGTTCATAACCTTCGAAAACAAATGAGCGTTAACAATATCTCGCACCTGCGAGTCCGTTGGCCGCGGATTACGTCTGGTCTGACCACTGGAGTGGGCCGAGTGGCTGCAGGGTCCCAATGCCCGGCGACTCCCGGGCTTCGGCTTCAACGGCTGATGCGCGCGCGACTCCAATGTCGTACGTTACAGTCGTTTCCCTGGATTATCCTCGAACTGCATTGGGATTTTTGGGAAACTGGCGACTAGCCACGAGCCACGCCGAGTTTGTTGCTACTGACGATACGATGCTTATACCCCAGCTACGCTAAGGAGTCCTTACCGCTGCCGCCCGGCAATTGTTGAGCAGATCCATGATAGCGTAATCATACAAGTGTGATCTAACAATGAGGTTATGTCTGATCGATAAGGTAGAGAATAAATTAATCGGTTGTGACTATGTCGATCAAGAAGATACATCATACATGTTTGTACCCTGTAAATGGCAAAGCAGTTCATAAACTGATGATACTATGTACATACATGCATATTGTACAAATTATTACACCTATCTCCAACCTCAAAAATGTCAACAATAAAAAATAAAAAATATCTAGTCCAATTTTTTTGCATTCTACAAGAATTTACCTATTTCATCGTGATATACATATCTACTTATTTTATTTTCTGCATTTATAAATATATCTATATAGTATATCTATTTTATTTATTTATTTTCTTATTGTAGAATAATTAAATACATATGTACATATGTATGTACATACATTCATTTAAATAAATTCTTTATATGAACAGTTTCGTCGTATTATTTCAGGAAATTAATTATTTTTGTATTAATTCAAATGCAAGAATTATTCATATAATAGAAATTTTTTTTAGTATGGTTCCATTTATCAATTTACGAATTATTACTTATAAATTATTATAAAGAAAATAAATTATAAACATAAAATTTAGGCATTATAATTATAAAAATATTAGGATTTTTGTATAAATAATAAATAAGTCTCGGCTACTTATTCAACAAAGCTGGAAATTTTTAATTTTACACTATTTAAAAAGTATTATTTGATTAACATCTATAATTTGTATGATGAAAAAATGAAGTTCTTAGTGATTTTAAATGTTTTCTGTAAAAAAAGACTGTTTCATGACTTACTTCACTAAATTTCACTAAACCATATTAAATCACAATATTAGTTAAATATCTTTATCATCATTATTAAATTTAAGCTTATCTTTATATATAATTATTAAAATTTGACCGTTCTATCGTAATTTACGCAATGAGCATTAAATTTGACAGCCGCATTAGAATAAAAAAAATGAGAGTAGTTTTATTTATTTCACCATTTTTCGAATAATCATATTAATTTAAGACCACCCTCGCAAAAGTAACTTCTAAGAATAATGAATTATTTATGAATAATCAATACATGCATATTCAATTTTGATAGTTCTTTTTCTTCTATCATGGTTAATCCTTCGAAAATCTGTAATTCTATTTTAATAATTCATCGTACTATCAATTAGTATACCCTTTAATATTCTCATTAAACAAGCGATTATGCAATGAATAATTCACAATTACATTCAATTATTAATGCATATTTATTACGGTTATTGCGCGTGTATATTCTCCACCATTCGTCATACCCAAAAAATTGACGCGATAACAACGCGCACATTTTGTAATCAATCATTAGTAAGCTGCAATTATGTCTTTATCGAATATATTTACTCGAAATCCACTGAATTATTCCATTTCAGCTCGTTTGCCAAACAAAAGACCCGTGCTAACTCGATTCCTCCGCGTTTGCGGGCTGATTGAACGGAATGGTGGCTCGCAATGGAATCAGCCTCCTTCGTCCAGCGGGTCGGGCAGACCTCCCGAGGCGAGCAGAGAGCGGCTACGCGGTTCATTCATCCCCCCCGCGAAACTCTGTAAGCAGGGGGAGAGGGGTCATGAAGGAGCCAGAGATCGCGAGGGATCTCACCGCGTGCACCTATGAGGAAATCTACAACAAAAATCCCGTTAGCGGGTTCAAGAACAGGAGAAAAAAAATATATGAGTTCAGTTATTTTCGAAGTTTTTTCTTGCACTTTTGGCTATATAACAGATGCAAAAATGTTGAACACGCGATATCGAAATATGTATTTTTTGTCTCGTTATATGCACAACTTCCCTTATAACGAAAGAAACTTACAACGAAAATTTTGAATTTCAGACTATTTATGAAACAAGAAAATAATATAAAACAAGAAAAAACTTGTAGGATAGAATACTCGAACATCCTTTTTTTTACAGCTTTTGGATCCGAAAATGAAATAATTTCGTAAATTTTTTCGTATAATAAACTTAATTTGTTGAAATAAAAAATATGTTGCGATATATTGCGTTCAACATTTTTTTCATTTGTTATATAGGCATAAAAGAAGAAGAATATACTTCGAAAGTAGGTGAATTAACTCATACATTTTTGTTCTCCAGTTTTTGGATCCTCTAACCGGATTTTTTTTGTAGATTTCCTCATATACGTACATCTGCAGGGGCGTGTTTGCGCTGGTATTGGACGACTGCTGCAATGCGCAACGCCACACCGCCAACCCCGCCACGTGTGCACCTTCGTCGCGCCGCCGGTCTGAATAAGTCCGCTGGCATGGGCTCACGGGTATGCTATATGCCTATACGTGATGCGACTTCTTCTTCGAAAGTACACGCTCGATTTAGCCTGATTGTTTGGCTTTGTATTTTATTTTGTTCATTGTCAGGGGAGTGTTTCTTTTATATTCTATGTATGCAGGTACTTGATGTAGAACGTTTATAAACGATTTAGATTTTCTGCAGTAACTCAAATATGAAAAAATATTTCATAATCATAATTGACTTAACGAATATCAAAATAATTAATAATGAAACGTGATATTTTGTTTTGCACAACATAAAATTAAAGTAATTAACGTCCTATTTCATAATCCTTGGTAACTTAGAGGGAGAATTTAAATTATTGTACAAAAATGAAATCAACTATTTCTTTATAAATTATATGGTAAACAAAAAAAATTTTATGTTACGTGTTTATTGATTGTAATTTAAAATTTTATAAAATAATAAATACAATACTTATATTTTATTGTGTTACCATTTTAAAAATGATAGGTAAGCGAGAAAAATTCGCTTCAGCTGCATTAAGTAGTAATAGGTCAGATATGGTAAGCCGTCCCTTTTTCACTCAAAATTCAGATAAGTTTAAAAAAGGTCGATCACTTACGGTAATGTTAGATTGACAATTTAGACAAGCTTATTTATGTGCCTCGTTAGTTCCGATAAGCGGTATATATACAGGCGTTTAGATCAGATTTGTGCTTGACTTATGAAATGGTACACTGTCTCTCCGGAGCCTTGAATTTGAGTATGAAATGTTCTCTGTGAACATATCAAATTAACCCATTACTGTCATAATTGTGAAGAGTATGTCACTTAAACTGGAAGTCCATAAATCTGGCTGTCGTCGTTTAACCGGATTATAATGCGCTAATGGCGCGCAACCTTTTTGCAATTTTTGGTTTCAATCATATTCTCGAAAAGGTTTTGTAACAAGCTTTGAATTGACGGGTGAAAATGTAAATTTCCGAGAAACTTATTTTTCTCGGAACAATGTCTACACGGACGGATGTATGACGCGTTTTCATTCGAAAAGGAAATAAAAGATAAAAGGAAATTCGATATACTTAAATATATATATGTGTAGAGAATAAAATATGCACCGAGTAACGTAAAAATCTAGAAATTCTTAGAAACGTACTTTCGCGTTGAAAAAGACGCAAAAGACTTTATTCTATTTTTAGCAGTTAATTTAGATAAAATATTGTTCTACTGTGTTTTACGAATCTTTTCCGCTGTACATTTATTCATACATTTTTCGTCGCCTCTAAAATGAAAGTATATTGTTAATTAAATGCGGAGAGTGCATTGAAATTCAATACTTGCAGATATTGATAATATATAGTAACTTATGGCGTACGGAAAATCGATTCTGTATTTATAAAAAAAATATTGAAACTTAGTAAACAATACTTTTTTTTGTATATTCAATACTAAAGTTAATGGTCGAGGTATGTAAAAGGATACGATAATTTACAATTCGGTTGAACTGAAACATTTGAACTCACTGGAGCACAGTCAGAAATTTGGTACAACGGCGTGTGAATCGATACTGCCGACCTTGTTCCGTTGAAATTAAATTACGCGGGTTGAATAAAATCAAGGTGTTCATTGTCATTAATATTAAAGTTATAGGTAGTTAAGTTAGTTATACAGTTGAGCATCGCAGTTTCTGACCTCGATGTTTCTAAACTCCGCATTAAAATTATTTACTTTTTAAAGCTAATTGTCAAACGATTACTTCATTTATTATCAACATCTTTTCATTGACCATCGTAATATTGCTACTTTTAACTGTGGACTATTAAAAGGTCGATCGTTGAATTAAGTATGATAAAAGTCTACTCAATTTAAATGATTACCTATACTGCACCTTTAATGTAATTTTGCGTTGAAATATTACAGACATATATAAATAATAAAATTTATATAAATAATTTCGTACTGACTATCATACTTACACATGTGTGTTTTCTCGAAAATTTCCAAGGTCACTAAAATTTACGGAAAAAATAATTTTTAGTGATCTATAAATTTTTCCAGAAAATTCTTTCAGCTTAAGAAATACTTGCGGATGTTTTGAGGAAATTCTGTGATGGATATAGGTAGATTTTGTAAATGAAAGGCATTTAATTATTTTTTTCGAAAAAACAATATTTATTATCCAACCGTACGTTCTTCGTTAAATATAGGTCATATAACAAAAAGAAACCGTAAACATTGAAAATACAACCGCGGGTATACGCTATAGTATTTTTTTTTTCGAGCTAATTTACCATAATTATTATTGATCATGTCATGTCTGTTTATTTCATTTATGTATAATCGGAAAATTGCGCTTCTCTCGTTATCTCCTCTTGCCCTTGCGAGGCGCAGTGTTTCATCAGTGTACGCCGTTAACTTTTCTCGCACCTTCCGCCTGATTTTTGTTTTTAATTATCTGTTGTGGGTCACGAAATTCTTTATACATATACATACTATTTACAAGAACATTCAGTTTTTCAATTATTTCATTTTTTTTTTTAGATAATCCTCTTTAGATTGATACCTTATTAACGCGTATATTTATATATATATTTTGCTTCTCCGCCGCGAAAAAGTGATGCTCACTTTGTTTTTTGCCTTTGCTTTTTTTGATTCTCACGTTGCGCAGTCATACATATAAGTATATCTTTACTATACATATACACATGTTTTGTTTTATATTTTATTACTGTGTGAAGGTCTGAAATGGTGTATCGTCTTTTTTTTTAATATGTATTGTTGACTTCTCGCATTGCATCGTTTATTTAAGTTTTTTTTTCAAAATTCCTATTCTCTTATCTCGGAAAAACGTGTAGAGTTATCGTGCGCTTTGAGTAACTTCTATTTTAAGATTTTGCGATGTTTCACATTGAAAATTCCATTTTCTATATATATATATACGCGCGCTCGCGCTACCCCACTTTGGGTACGTTTTCATTTCGATTTTCGAGCGAGTTTTACTTAACTTCATTGCGACACTATCTCTTCCGACATCAATTTTTCTATATCTTCTTTACCGATCGTGGCACTCGATTCTTATCAAAATTTTCACCTTCGCATTTCGTTTCAAAATATTTTTTGAATTTAAAAAATGCTTCGCGATTATATTTTTGATAAATGTGGTTTACTGAGCGCCGTTTCTTAAATAAACGTGTGTCGGTCGGTGGAGTAGACATAATAAAAACGAAAGTCGATTGTCTACTATATTTATATTTACGAGCTTCACGAGTCATCTTTTAAACTTCGCTTATTATCGCCGTGTTTGATTGTCCGCGGTTGCCACCGGAAAAATCGCGAGCTATATATTTAAGAAAACGGGATAACGACAGCGCTTTTTTCTCAAATTTACGCTACTATAATCGTCATTCGATTGTTAAACGTTTTTATTTATTAATACAAAAAGGGACATCGATAATTGCTTGCGGTGCGTCCGGGAGTGTATCTTGTTTTTGTATATGCTTTATTGCTTGTTGCTTATGCCTCTCTCATTTATTTGTTTAATCATTAGTTCAGTAACCACATGTTAAATTTTTTTTAATTATTTTTATTTGTTTTTTAAAACATACGTTTGGTGGATTTTTTTATCCTTTGGAAGTTATCATGAGGTCGGGAGACTTGTTCATTTGTTCGCGTATACATATCTACAAAAGTAACATTTGATTCGTTTACGTCTTGAGTGAGTGACATCGAGTTTAATAGCTAGATTTTATATGCACTGTATGTAGGTCGAGATGGAATTGCTCCTCTCTCTCTCTCTCTCTCTCTCTCTCTCTCCTCGTTTAATGTACATAGGAAGAAATGAATATTCATTTTCTCTTTTACGGGGTCCTTCGGAAGAATGTGCACATGCATTTCTGAAAAGTGAATTCAATGAATGATGCAGTTTTTGAAGCTACAGGCGCGCGGAGTCTCCCACTTTTTTTTCGCTTCATCTACAATTCTTATTTTTTTGTTAAAATCTATTCTCTTCCGCGTTACCATTTTGTTTATAACGAATGATTCGAGTCGCTCGTTAAAAGTTTGAACCGGTGTTTTTGCCGGAGTTCGCCTTGACAACTTTCGTTCGAAAAAGTTGCAATGAGACGGCGGAAAAATTCGAGGACTACCACACGACGACGAATCATTAACTTCTAATTAAAGAAAAACAAGAGGAAAAAAAGAGGGAAAACACCGGTGACCTTACTTTCCTTCGAGACCGTTTCTCATTACGCGGAAAATCATGCAATCGTACAATCGCGCACAACCGTTTCATCGCGTAAATCACCGAGGAGCATCGCAAGGGCTTTCTATTAGCGCGGCCCGACTTTTTAACGGCGAAGGTGCGTAATTAAAAGTTTTCTCGCGGAGGTGCCGAGGAAAAAAAAAAACGAAGTTTGTACACAAAAGTTAAATGACGAAGCTTGTGAGAGACGCGCGATTGGAATCTTCAATTTGTGATGGGAAGGGGAGTACGGCTTTTCATTTATAATTTTGTACAAAGCCGCCGCCTCGTTATCGACGGGCTCTCGCGATGTCTTTTTCCCCGGGCGAAGTTCCGCGGGGCGTGCGTTAAACTTCCCTCGGACCGCTTTAAATGAAAAATGAATATCCGCCTCTTTCGTCGGACTTGTGTACTATGCCGGCGTAATTAATTTGACCTTTTTCTTCTCGACGGTTTGCTTAATTATGAATGATCGAGAGTCCGTTGACAAAATTTATCATCCCAGCCTCGCTTCGAGCAAAATCAACGAGAATACTGTTGACCCTACAAACATTGATGCACGGAGAAAATTGTCCGATAAACATTCGCCGAAGTTTCACGGTATTGTCTCTTGTATACTTTTCATTAGTCCACGATTTTCTGCACGAATGAAGAGGAGCTTCTAAGAAATTATAAAAATGTTGTCTCTTTGAAAGAGAACGCGAGCTCTTGTCACTTGAGAACACTTTTTTATAGTTCGTTTCTTGCAAGATGCGAGATACGTGACTTTTTTTATCAGAAAACTTTTTCTTCGTAATCTACTTGCATTCATAAAAAAGTAATTGAAAAAAATTCAAGATTATTACGACCACTTCGTGTATTTATACGCGACCGTTTTTTTTATGAAATAGATAAAGTAGTATACTTTGCTTACAAAATCTTATTTACACAACAAACTGACGAGTGATGAGTGTCGAGAAGACTCGGCTCCATGGAAAAAGTTGAAGATCATTGAGAGAAACGCGTTGACGAGAAGAAAAAGGTGTCTTGATCATTTTTCCCCTTGTCTCAGGTAATAAAGAAATAAGATACAATTAGACGACAGTTGTTTTTTTTCCATCTCGTGAATTTTCAAATCTCAGCGTAATATGCATAATCTCTATATACCTATATGCATCTCCTCCGGCTATGCAGTAATTTGTAATGTGCAGCGAGTGTGTGTATGTGTTATGGGTGTCGTCGATTTTTTTTCTCGCTCTCTCTTTTCTTTGTTGTTTCATTATTACAGAGTATTTATAGACACAAACGTGTGCCTATTTTAATTTGCTTTCTTGTTTTATAATACATACATACATTATCATGACACATGTAAATTTAATGCGACGCTTATTTTTTAACGATATTTAATTATATACTTTTGCCATCCTCGCTAAATTCCTTGGAGCTGGAGAGTCACTCCTTTTTCTGAGCGAATTAGCTCGTTTAGTGCGGACAATTGGCAGTTTATTACTTACTCCAAGAGATTTAGGGCTCAGCTTTCCTCGTTCCGAGCGTTCGTCCGATTCGTCGAACTTTGCGAAGAAAAAATTACCACCACCGGTATATCGCGCAGCGAGAAACCTACGTTCCGCGACCGTGTTCTCATCCTTACGCGAGAAAAACATTTTTTCAGAGGGTACAATCTCATTTGAAAAACTTTGCCACCTCTCGCAATTGGAACTGAAATTGTAAAAAAAGAGGAGCGGAAGGGTTGGCGACGAAAAAATGTTCCCGCGGCGCGCTCTCGAAGTGAGTGGCTTTTCTCTTCGGAAAATTCAAGTACGCGAAAGAATTTCGTATCGGACGCGATCCCCCGCCAGATCCGCGCGGACACCATAATGCCAGTTTTCTTCGCGTGCGGCGTTTAAGTAGATTTTGGCCGGCTCCCTCGGCGCTACGGCGCCCCGCGAATTTGTCCCCCCCCCCTCTTCCTTTGACCATGGACGCGGTCAACGGGCCGCGCGGGCGCTTCGTTTCGTCACCCGGTTTCTTTTGTATCGCTTAACGCAATTTTTGCACCGCTGCACTGTTACGCGCGTCCAACGTTCTCCGGGAGGCAAATCGACGAATAATTCAAGAGTTAAACGTTTCCCGTCAAAATGTCATGAAATATTTTAGGGATTTTCTGTACGATTTCGTTGCTCATTTAATGAACTATTTGAAAAGTAAATAAAGCTTTTCGTTAAAAAACAACAGAAAGAAAATTTCGCATATGAATAGGGACTTATCCCATTTTACGAGACAAATGACATTGATGATAATAAGAGTTGTTCTTAAATTTGTTGCTTATTAATTTAATTTAAAAAACTGCGCTATTTCATTAATTCGGAATGAAATGAAGAAAAAGCACCAACCGAACCTTTAAGCACCTCGCGCCCGAAACTCAAGATCAATCTTCCGATCGGGGCCGACGGAGTTTCGAGGCGTGCGAAGTACAACAGCCACTCGAGATTTTTCACGGGCGCATCGGCCCGTTCAGACGGCGCTTATCCGATCGGCGCGATTAATGGGAGCAGCCCCTCGAGCTGCCCTTTTTTTTCGCGCGTCTGCTGCGTGGCGCGCCGAGTCGTATCTGACCCCGGGGCCGATAAGGCGCCCACTGGAGAAACCGACGGGGCGAGCCCGCAGCGCGTGTGCACCCTCACGGTTCAGGCGCCTCGTCACGGATATACCGTCGGCCCGTCACGCCGATAGCGCCGACGATTGATAACTCGATCGGTGTTAACATAGTAACGTCATTTCTTTTTTTCCAACGACGGTGACGTTGAGAAATTTCACGGAGGCTCCAATTTTTTAGCGTTCTTTCGAAATTTCAATACTCGCGTGTTTTGCGCTGCGTTTGCAAATAAATAATTCTTCAGTCGCAATAGAATTTAATTTACATTTTTATATGTCACACGCGAATAAAATGTGCAAATAAGCAAAATTGAAGTTTCAATTGCATTGACACTGCAGAGTCTCAATTTTTCTGAAATCATGTTTACGTATTTTATTCTCCGTTGTATCGGACGTTTCTTTAATTTCTCAATTAAATAAAAATTTTCAGAAGAAAAATAAACGCCGATGAATATTTCATTGACAAGATACCGCCACGAGCGAAATAAAATTTGCACGCAAACTTATCAGTGCGATCGGAATATATAAAACAACGGCCGAACGGCGAACGCAAAAATTGCGCGTCCGCGATAACCCCCGTGGCGAGCGATGGCCGCGCGTGACAAATGTCCCCGAGATTGGCGAATTCGGCGAGGCTCCCGAAATTTTCTCCTTGGCGATCGCAGTTGCGTCAAGCGTTTTTGACGAACGTACTCGCGCGCGACGCGCATTTCAATTCGGCCCGCAACCATCACGCGGCGCCTTGCTTTTTGGTTTTGGCGCAGGCTCGCCTATTTTTTTTTCCCCCGAGGATTTATGTTGAAAGCGATGCTCGAGCTTTATATGGATTTGCTCTTTTGCCTCGTTCCACGGCTGTTATTGATAGGCGCGATTTTCCGCTGTCCGCTTGAGTTATCCTCAGGATTTTCAAATGTTATTTTTAGTCGAGTTATACATTTTTTTAGTTGAGGTTCGCGTTTCAACGTGCAGTCATTAGGAAATATTAAAAATTTATCACTGCTGGGGTTGGGTTCGATGTTAAATTCAATGAAATAAAACATTTTGTATGTCTTCGTTTTTACTTTGTTAATAAGTTGTATTCAATTGAGTATTTTTACATGTCGAAAAGTTTGAGCTTTTATTTAAAAAAGAATTTTTGTAAATTTACGTCACATAAAGTATCTAAATAATCATATAAAATTAAAATGTTGGAAAAATCATACGCAGTTGTAAAAGAAATAGTAAGGGTTTACATTTTCATCTATTTTGATCGAAAAAGAAGACGATACGAATATCCGATACTTTTTACGGAATACGAAATTTATTGGGTCCTATTAAGTCATTTTACACGCAAAGGAGCAAATAATCAAAATATTTCCTTTTTCGTATTTATATATCCTAGCATATATATCATCGTGCCTCAAGAATATTTGAATTTCACCCTTTTGACGGTCAACATCGCCTCTTGAATTTCGATCCTGAAATTCGAGAAATCTGTCGCTGTGCCATCCAAATGCCCACGTGGCCCGTGACTTATCCGAAAGGACGTGTACATTATGCCGGTGGGGGAACCGAGCGGAGATCGATCCGGCCCCGAACTTGCCGGAAATTTTTCCTGCCTCACGTGTCAGCCCCGCGCGCCGACGGACAACTTTTGCCGCGAGCCCGTCCCGCCGCGTTCCCTTAATTATCATACAAACATCGTAGAAATAGTCGAGTTTTTTTTTTATTTTTGTTTAAACACACCGTATTCGCTTAAGTTTCACTTTTTTGCCTCGCGTAGCCTACGATTACATTTTTGTTTGTTTAAGTCTTGATCACGATTAGAGTTTAATACGACAACACTGGATCTCATCATATTTTTGTTTGTTTATTATTATATTTATTACAATTATCGTTATAATTATTAGTAGTGGTTTCCTTTCTTTTATTTACTTTACCGATAACGTTTATCATTAATCATTGCCCTTAACACGTTTACATAGGGTTAACTCAACGACAAGTTTGTGCGATTCGTGCACCTCGCCATTTCTTTACCTTCCTTTTAGTTTATTTTTGTTTTTTGTTGGTTCCTACCTCCCTCTCCTCTCTCGATCTAAAGCGACGATCATGTGTATGTGTACTTTTTCGAATGCTACCACGAGAAACGGAAGGCGACGCTTACATTGGCATGCCTCCTGCTCGGTACATTTCGCCTCGGTATATTCGTAAAACGTAAAGCTGCTTCGTAATTGCGCGGCAGTGAGCCATAAGTGACGTCAAACACTGGTAAGTTTCCTCGGCTTTTCGAAACGGACAACTAGTTGAATTTCGAGACAAAGGAAAGAAACGTGCGTTTTTTCATTAATTGGTAATTCATTTACTTACACTTCGATGCTCTGTTTACAGTGCGAGCGATGAAAGAAGCAACAGCGGCGAGGGAGAAATTCGTTTTTCCGTCGAAAAAAAAAGTGGGTGGGGGCGGTACAAACAAAAAGCTCGGTACACTGTCGCTCGGGGACAAAACGCGTTACGGTGGTCACTGAGTGTGTGTGTGTGTTGGCGGTTCGTTAGCTTCTTTTTTTTCTGCCGCTCGTTTGCCTATGCACGAGATCTGCTCCTCTCATACGGCGCGAGGCCCCCTCTCCCTTGCGCTCTCTCGGCTTTTCTTTGTGCAGCGATGACTCTTAACGTATCGTATTGCTTTTCGCGTCATTTTTTTGCAGAGATTTCGCAGTGCACAGATGTATTCTTTGCGAGACTGCTATTTCCCTAAGACTTTGAGTCAGTTTTTAACGTTCGGTTTGACTGACATTAATGTGATAATAAAAATGTTTCTAGAACCGTGGAAACGTAATACAAATCTTTGTCTTGTTTAAATAATAATCGTAAAATTTCGTAGCTAAAATTTCCGTACGATTTAGTTGAAGAAATAGAAGCCTCGCGTCTGACCAGGTCCGCACTTTTTCTACTTAGAGAATGCGGCTTTTACTTCGGAAAAAACATCGAGTTCGCGGAATACAAAATCAGCGTTTTCACATCAGCGTAGCGTAGGTTTCTTCTTAACACTGCCATCATGGAGTTTACCTCTTTCTTATCATCATGCAACATCGTATATACACATTTATATATATTTTTTTCAATTTTTTTTAATATCATTTTTTTATTAACAAACGACAAATTTTTTTCACAGTCGACATCCGAACGGACGCGTTTGCTTATTATATATGTTTTCTTAGAATCAGCTTCATCATATTTTTTAAAAACGATACAAAACGAAGAGTAAAATAAAAGCTTCTTGATTTTAAAAACAATAAATATATATCGGTGAGTTTCATTCAACGCACACACGCATGCCGGGTTAGGAGATTCGTAAAAGTATTACAAGTTGCGCTATATCTCTTCTCGTTGCCTCCGCGTCCGCCTCTCCTCGGTGCGCGATCGAGTCTCGAGGCAAAGCAAAGATGCCGCTCGTTTCTTCCGTTCCTTTACATCTTCGAGCGTTGAGAATTTGGCCATTCGTCTCCTTCGTCGCCCAGCGAGTTATCGGCTCGTTACGGAAGAAAACGCAGATGCGCAACTGAACGCACCGTTTCTTTTTTTTCTTTTTTTTTTTTAAAAAAAACTTAGTATTTACACATTTATGCTTTTTTTTGTTTTAAAAAATACAGATCCTAAAGCTTTCGCTCACTCGCACGCGCACAACTGTAAGTTTTGCATTATATAATAAACCTCAGCGGTACGCAGCATTCACAATTAGATCACAAAATATTTTCTTAGCTAAAATGATAAACGCGATCTCATAAATTATACTTTTTCTTATTAGTACATCTTTTACGCGGTAATTTTTTTTCAACATAGAATTCATGTACTTCGTAATCGTGCGTTTTTATGAGAAGGAAATAAAGAATAAAATTTTGTTTAAAAAAAAGAGGGATTGCTGTACAAGATTACGCTCCCTTCCTACCTCATTGACGCGGTAGTCGCATATTTTTAGGTACACAATGACTTTCTTAAATAATACACTGTAAAATGATCAAATATATTAAGTAATATATCAAACGTTGTAAATAAAAAAATGAACTGTGGGGTATTGAGTAAACAGTTGCAGAAACGAAAAGAAAACACGACCTACACTTAATTCCTATTTTAATTAAGAGAAAAAGTATACTTTGTAATCAATAAAATCTAACGTAAGTAAAATATATGTACAGTTTTTATTTACAAACAGTATTTACACAATTACTTTATTATACTAATAAAATTATTAAAAACATCGAACGAATCACAAACTCCGTTTTCTTTCTACGATTTTAATAAATCTATTTTTAATTTTCAATGAGTTAAGCAGAAAAGCAACAACTTCATCGCTTCGTGAACAAGAGCGTTCGACAAATTCAAGTATACTTTCTCTCGAGCAGTCGTTCCGAAACAAAGTTTCGACAAATTTTAAGAAAAAAAAAGTACCTCACGGCGCGAACGATACAAGTAAATAAATAACAAAAAGGAAAGAAAAAAGAAACGGGAGAATCCGTTAAGCAGCTCATTTTATTCATCGACTCGGAAAGAAGGGGGGAAGACGACCTCGAACCTTTTTTTCCCTTTATCGGCAAATAGTGGAAAAAAAGTCTGCAATCCATTCGCGTCAATGGGGTAAGAAGTGCGAGGAAGGAAAATTTCGTCGAGTGTCTCCGCGCGAAATCTCGGGGAAACGTCAACAGAGCGCTCATCGTTTTTCTCTTTCTTTCTCCCTCCTTCCCTCTCTCTCCCTATCACGAGAACTGAGAAGAATATTTCTCAAAGAATTTCGAGCCCGATTTTCATGTCGAGGGGCGCGAGCTCGCTCTATAGCGTCGGCATCGTCCGCGTCCCCTCGACTTTCCTTTAAAAAAAAATAAAAAATAAATAAATAAAAATTCGCAAATTGAATGCCTCCTCATCTCTTTCGCTTGAGAGCCTTCTCAATTGAAACTAGTTAAAACAGCGGATAAACCCAATGTGAAAATTTAACAATAACAATAATATCTCTGCTTTATTATAACATACTCAATTTGAAACAAATCGATTTTCCCTTAAGAATCGCGAGGAAACTTCCCGCTCCATTGCGAGGGAGGAGCCCACAACCAGACTCGAAACGCGCCCAAAATTGAGTACAAGGATGTACTCCGCTTTCTTCACTCTTTCGCTTTATTACTCGGGTACTTGTATTGCTTCGAGACGCCGCCCGAAGTCGCGCGCCGACAAATTTTTTTTCACCCCCGCGCGCACGTCCTCGATGGAAGAGGATGAAAAAGCGCAAAATCGGGGGATACGCGGAGAACGCGCTCCCGCCACGCTCCTCGCTGGCGTTAGATTGCTTCGGACACTTAGAAGTCGCTTGCATCCCTAGCTAAGAACACTCAGAAATTGCGGCCTACGTGTTTTGTCCTTTATTCTTTTTAACACACGTACGCAGCGGCTAAGATACGTCCGTAGGAAAGTCAGCCGAGGAAGGAACGTACCGGGATCGAGTGACCGCGCGTTCGAAGACAACCGCGGTAACAGTTCGCGATCTTTCGTTCCGCGTGGAAACACTGTTTTATATTTGTTTCTATTAACGTGGTTCTATCAATTTTTTTTTTGATAGCTGTATTGATTGCGTTCCACTCTGGAACAGTGGTGTACGCACCTTTTACACGGAATTTCTGTGGAAAGCTTTTCCAGTATGTTATCTATAAAATATATTTCGCTGTTAACACGTGAGTTTACCGAAAAGCCTATCGTAAAACACAAACGCTGCAAAACAAGTGTTTCAGTAATAATTACGCATCTGAATGGAGATAAAAATAAAAAATTGACTGATTGATTTTTGTTACGTGTTCAATTTTCTTCGACGCGGAAGCTTTCCCTTGAATTCACTCTGCGCGCGGAGCTACACCGAATAGGAAAATCGAGGAATACGCAAAATTTGGCGAAGCGGGCGTCGACTTCGGGCGCCCGGTTGTGCCGCTCGCGCGCTCGCTCAGCGGGTCGCGTCGGCCGAAAAAACGCGAAGCGCGCGCTTACAGGCTAACTTTGGCAATATGCGATTAAAAACCTAGCGCAAACATCATGCGGGGGATCTCCTTAATTTTTCTTATTCCAGCGGGCCTTCGTTCACCTCGCTTAAACCTCGGCTCGGAAACGCCTCCTCTTTCCCGTCGCCGCGGAGTGGGGAGGCGCGATTCGCGCGCGCCTCGTAGGAGGGCTCGGAGAAGACGAGGAGGGGGTTGGGGGGATGACGACGGAGGGGCGTAGTACGCGGAGCGTGACGGGGGATCGGGGATGGGCACTTAAAACCTAAATTTCCTTTCGTCTCAGAGACTGCTGCCGAAGTCGCTGGATGTTCGTCGGTCATTGTGCTTGACGTAGGTCTCCGAGTATATGCTCTTCGTGCGGTCGTCGTACCTGCAACAGGCCAAGAGAGTGCCCCCCCGCGGGAACGGGGAGAGCGCTCGATGACTACGGGCTGCGTAAGCGGCGCGCAACGCCTAACACTATATGCTCGAAGCTAAAGCGCTCGAGGTGCGGATGTTTCACGTGCTGCTGCGGGAGAACCGAGAGTCCCGGTATTATCCCGTTTTATCATTTATAGTCACTTTTTCTTATTCAAACAATTGTCAAACTTTGTTTTTTTTTAAAAAGAAAATTATAATATTTAGTGTACTTGCAATAAAATAAATAGAAGTTGTATTCAAGTCTTTTAAGTTTCTCATTTTTTATACAAAAACGAAATATATAGGCATTTCTATTCAAAACATTACAATTTGAAGACGAAATTTTTACTTGATCGCTTTATTTGCATAAGAAAATTTAAGTCATTCTCGCGTTACCTGATATCTTTAAATTATGTTAATTTCTCATCTTGTGGGTAACTAAATTTCTCATCTCTTAAAATCTAAAAAAATTAATATTCACTTAAAAAAAAAAGACATTAACTACTCTTTAATAATATAACTAACTCGTTAAAATAACGAAATTAGTAATAACAAAAAAGTAAAAAATCTCCCAATGCCCTACACCGGTATCTTTTGTATAAAAGAATATTAAAAAAAGAGTTAGATTTGAAAATTAGATCATGAAAATCTCGACGAATCATTTCTAATTCGGCATGACGACTGCATATAAATAATTCAACGAATTTCGCGGCGTTAGTCGTTTCGTCATTAAGACGGACAGGGCGAATGCAATTTAACGCGAGCCATTCCGTTCGGCGCGCGATAAGTAAGATACCTCCGGAGCCCCGGGGCGTATCGATCGCCGACGCGGGGGCGAGAGAGAGCCGCCTTCCGAACGAGGAAGTGACCCTATTGTCGTTTTAGGAGCCGAAGAACCGATATTCCGCGCTCGGACCGCCTATCCGGCATCGAATGCAGACGACCTTTTAATCGGGCCGGATTCTCGTTAGCTTGCGCGCGCGCGGAAAAGAAGGGGCGGAATTTCAAGTCGCTCTTTCCGCGACTCTCGGTTCTCGATTGTCACGAATCCACTGGTTCTTGCTACTGGTTCTCAATACTAATGATTCAGTGCAACATTTTTTTTTCTTTTTTCCATTTTTTTTTTGTAGGAAGCCACTAATTGGATGGGTTTGAATTCAATTGACTCTAATTGACATTGCGAGGTGAGTGTATCTACATTGTCTATTCTATTTTTTTCAAGTCTCAAATTTTGATGATTCTCGAATTGAAAGCAATAGATGTAAACGAATGTTTTATATAGGTACTATTTTCTTTTTTTTTTATTTTTATGTGAATTTATATTACCGTTTCTTAATTTTTTTTTCATGTTACTATTGGACATGTAATTTAAATTAAACATAAATTTATGGTATGTTTGAAGAAATGGCCTCAAAGAAATGAAATTTCTATGTTTATTTTGACTAAATCATATTTTTTGTTCTAATAGTGAAATGAACGTTGTTTTATTTTCTCGAAAGCGGGTAAAAATTTCTTCGAGACCACATCTAGTATCAGATAAAATTTGAGACAAAATTGAACTAGGATCACCATTGAAAGCTCCGATTGTTTTATCCGCCCAATTGCGCAGAAAACAATCCAACAGCGTCAGCAGCGGGCGGCAGCAGCACAAAGCGCCAGGTTAATCGTGATTGGGCCTACCGTTAATTCTAAGATAAGTAAGCAATGAAAAAGTCAGCCATAAGCACCTTATCTCTCACCTGAGCGACGGCCTGCGGAAGTCGAGGGCCTCGAGGTCGGAGGGCTCCCTGCGGCAGAGCGAGCAGAAGGCGCACTGCAGAGTGTTCTTGAAGGCCTCCCGGAAGTCCCGATTGAAGTAGGCGTAGATGAGGGGGTTGAGGGCCGAGTTGGTGTAGCCGATCCAGAACAGAATGGAGACGACGACTTCCGGACACGGGCAGGTGTCCGGGTCGCACAGCGACGTCGTCACGTACCAGATGAAGAAGGGCAGCCAGCAGAGCATGAACGTGCCCATTATTATGCCCAGGGTGCGCGCCGCCTTGTGCTCGCGCTTCATCTTTATCATGTTCTTGTCCTTCGTCGGTGTGTGCAGGTGCTCCACGGCTCCGCTCACCTGTTTCAGGTGTTTTTTCATTTTATCACCCATCAGTCGCGCAGTCGCAAATTATAATATAACGAATTTTCTTTTTCGATTTATGCATACGTCCAACATTAATTTGCTTTTATTGAAGTACAATTACTTAGAAAGATAGTCCAAGACACACTATCGGCACCTAAGGTGCGCTAAATAAAAACTAATGCGTGCAACGTCGGCGTGTGCGTCAAGACCAATCGTCAGTGTATCTCGACTCGAGGATTTTCATGTAGATATGAATGCGAAGCAATAGAAGTTGGCTTGTACCTCGTTGAGCGTCAGTGTTTTCGAAGAGCCGCCGCCACTGTTGAGCTCGCCGTTGACGTTGTTCAGGTCCCTGCTCGGCCTGTGACTCAGCAACATCGCGGTGCCCATGCGGCTGTGCATTTGTATTTCTTGCCGATTCGCCTCCTTGAATATCGCCAGGTACATAAGCGTCATTATGGTGCAAGGTATCCAAAAGGATATGCTTGACGACAGTATTGCGTAACCTTTATTGACCTGGAATATAAGCAACGGAATTAAGAGTATTGAACTATTCTTTTTTTCATGGATTACGCTCTTAGCAGTCTAACTTTGCGGCCTCATTAATAAATCGTGATGGATTTTTAATTGTTGCGTGTGGCAAATTAAAATGGGCAACTAAATTCGGAATGGATTTGTAACTAATTGATTCCAACGCGTAATTAATAACTTTGTCAGATATCAAAGCTGTCAAATCGTTTAATTTATTACCGTTAATGATTATTTTTGAATAGCGAAATCTTGCAGGTGATGTCATTGTTTGAATAATAATAGAAAGTATTTTGTAATAGCCTAATTTGTTTCGTAAAATCAGTGGCCATATTGGTATAAAATAATAGTATGTTTTCACGTTTTAATAATTTAGTAGAAATCAAATAGGACGTACTTTTGATTTTTTAAATAAGCGCAAATTCAAGCAAGCAAGCGGAACGTATCTATTTACAAGTTACTTTTCAGAAACACGAGAATCCCATTCTAAATACAACTATATTTTATTTGTCTGCATTGAATTTGAATTTTACGGAAAAATGAGAGTGCAAAAAAGGTGATGCGGTGAAAGAAACCTTGAAATAGCATTCGTCGGGGTTCTTGTGCCGGTACTCGTCGTTCTCCTCGGTGGTGTACCAGCCATTGAATATGGGTAGGAAGGATATGATCGCCGGCGCTATCCAGCACCCCAGCAGCATGTAGACGGTGACTCGCTTGGTGATACTGCTCGGGTAGCTCAGCGGCTTGACGATCGCGTAGAAGCGATCGATCGATATGAACATGAGATGGAGGATGGAGCTCGTGCTGAAGTAGACGTCGAGCGAGTTCCAGACGTCGCACATGAAGTAGCCGAAGAGCCACTTGCCCGTGATCTGGACGCTCATGTTGAAGGTCATCGCGAACATGGCTACAAGCATGTCCGCCAGCGCGAGCGACACCACGAAGTAGTTCGTGATGATGCGCAGCTTCCGGTGACGGATCACCGATACCATCACCAGCAGGTTGCCGAACACCGCCGTCATTATTATCGTGCCGAGGACACAGCCCAGTAGGATCGCTCTGTCGGTAAGTAATTATTTAGTGTATCAATTTCTTTTTATAGTTCAATCTTTTACATCCTATTTACAAATTAATTGTATTTATATAAGGTTAACAGGTATTTTCGAAACTCTACTACAAACTGAGCTTATTGTACTGTTTTTTTTTATAAAGTGTTCAAATTTGAGAAACTTAATTAAATTTCTTGTTCCTTCAATTCGCTGATATAATCGACAAAATTAAGTAAGTACTGCAGGCGATTGTATTAATCGGCAAAAAATGTTGTCAGAATATTAAAAAATATTATAAATCGATTTTTTATTATAAGTAAAAATTGCTTTGAACATTTACGGCTTTATTATCAGTGCACTTAAGCCCTGCATCAGCGACCCCTATCCACTGTTAAAAAATAAAAAAATGATCGCTGTAACGCAATTTTATCTCGCGCTCAATAAATTTTCAGCTTTACGCCCCTCAGGGCCGCGGATGAAAGGAGCAAGGGAAGCGAACTGACCTGGACACATCGAAGCTGTCGGCTTGGCCATTGGTGCCGTTGGCGGCGGTGCTGGAGTCATTGAGGAGCGAATGCGCGGTGCTGCTGGCCGCCGCGAGCACCAGGTGGCTCGCGTTCGTGCCGGTGGCCGCGGCGACGGCCCCGGGCTCCGCCGACAGGGACATGGCGACGCGTCGGCTGGCCGCCGGCTCGAGCCCCGCCGGCCCCTTCAGCCCGTTGCCGCTGCTGCTGTCGCCGCTGCTAGTGACGCCGCTGGCCCGCGGGGAGCTCGAGTCCTCCGGGGACTTGCCGGGCATGCTACCGCGCACCTCCCGGCGCGATCGCTGCCACCCGGCCGGCGCCCAAGCGGCCCACGCCTCCGGGAGACCGCCCGACTGCAAGCATCAGCGGATTCGCCGGCTTATTATACGCGCACTTCGACCTTCCTTTTTTCGTTTAGCTTACTTTCGTATTTGGAACGAGGTTCGTAAGGCGGCGACACCCGAGGAACGACACCCAAGGCACCGATGGCAATAAAAAATTCGTACCCAGAACATCGCCAGTTATAACATTTTATACCCAAGACGCGGGTCGACGACACCTATTCATGTAATTGTATCTCATGCGTCAGTGCAGTAAAAACTTAACTGAACGATAAAGCAATATCTTTCTAACTTCAAAATAATGCTATCTCAGCGCTAATTCAATACAATGTAGCGGTCGGCCGGATCAAAAAATAAATTGTGCAAAATAACTCGACAGTTCGATCAATGTGATTTTATTTAAGCTAAAAGTATTTTCCATTTGATAACATTCGCGCTTTGTATCATAAGCCGAGGGAACTTCGTTCCTATTGTATGCGATTTTGTACGCAATCAGTTGTCTCCAACGAAAAAAAAACACGTAGCTTCATTCGCCTAAAGAAAAGCACATTTCGTGGCATTCTTGTGAAAAGAAGTAGATTTCGTGAGATTTTCGTGAAAGAGAGGATATTACGTGACATTCCGTAAAAAATACAGCAAAGAAAGCACACTTCATGGGATTTCAAAAAATGCTTTATATTTTGTGAGAATTTTGCGTAGTTTCGTGAGAATCGAACGAAATTTTCTTTTTTCCATGAAAAAATATCACGAAAGGTTCCCATATTTACAGAAATCATTTTTAATTTTACTTCATGGTAATAGTTCCAAAAAAGCTTTCCAAAAATTGGACAGTGTGTTTCTTTATGGCAGATTTGACATCTGCTGCTTTACGTTGTAAAAAAAAAAAGAAAACTAAAATGTGTTTTTGTTCTTTAGGAAAGAAAGAAATGTGTTTCTTTTTAAGAGACTATGAAAAAAGTTTCTTTGCGATAAAGTTTGAGCCTCATGATTCAGCATATAACTAACGATGAATTTTGCATTGAAATTGCAGCTACCAATTAGTTTGTTCTATTTTTATATGCTTTAAAATATTTGTCATTCTACTATTAAGCTGCTTTTTGTAAAAGCGAATAGGTAAACTGAGGGGTATCTAGCTGACACTTGATCGTTAAGGTGAGAGGCGTTCGATCGTGAAGGTACTCGTAAATCTTCAGTTAGGTGTCTCATGTGCTAACATATGGATCGTAACTCAAAAAAGCCATAACTCAATCCGTGAGTCAAACGTTCCTTGATCTCGACAAAAGAGAAAAACCGATAAACTAGAAGACAATGCAATTGATCTTAGAAACGAGCCTTTAATACAGCCTTTAATGAGCGAGTCATCGATCAATCGGACAAAGAAAAATGAATCGGCGCGTATTGGACTTTGGCCGAGCAATTACCTCTAAGTGACGGAGGAGCAGTCGATCCGCGGGCCCTGCGTCGTGGGGCCGGCGCCGGCGGCCGGCCTGGTCGCCGTGCGCCGGCTCGTCATGGTGGCCGTAGCTGGCGTCGGTCGCGTCCTCGGGGGCGGCGGTGGCGGTGACGGCGGCGGCAGCGCCCCTATGCACGAGGCCGCCGCGCGCCTCCCCCGCCAGGAGCACGAGGACGAGAAGGGCGCCGAGCGCGAGACAGCCGAGCCGCCCGCCCCCGCCGCTGAGCCGCCGGTGCCTCGTGCGCTGCGTCCCCGGCCTTCGGCGTTCTGCCAGCTCAGCTGCGATCTTTCCTCTTGGCCGCCCCCTGCCGACGCCCTCCTCGCCCAGTCACGGCCGAGGCCTCCGTACGTCTCGCCCCTTGGCCCGCTTCTTCCTCTTCTTCTTGTCCCCCGGCGGCGGGCACCACTGGACAACGATCCACCTGCGAAACAGAGATTGCGCTTTACTGCACGATTCCCATCTTTTTTATTTGTCATCTTATCATTTTTTTCGAGGGGTGGTTTGGAAAGCGAGCTTTCTAGGAGTCTTTTCGTATATTATGTGGATTGAATGGCATTTATTGTAAAGTGTATTTTTAGTTTTTCTGCTAAAAATCCTTTCAGTAAGGGTATCACTAGAACGATGCCTATGCCCAACTTGTCATTGCAGTCAGATACCGATGTCACTGAGCAGTACTTAACTGAAGAGAAATATTAAAAAACATGATTGTAAAGGAGTGTCTGGCTATACTCGTCCGTTTCTACTTCGCCCTAATAAAATTATCTATTTGTCTATTTATATATCAAACATTGAATGTACTTTTGTTTAAATGATTCTTCTAATATAAACAGTTTATATTTTCCCCATATTAAACCTTTTATTTACCGTTTTGGATAGCTATCCTTAGATTCGACAGTAGTAATAGACAAGTACGTACAGACACTATTTTTCAAGTAATTTAATAAAGTTATTCATTTTATTTATTTCGTTTAAATAAAAGTACCACTATTGTTTAATTTAAAATGCCGTGCTGCTTTTATTTATAATAAATTTAATAAAAAAGTATCTTTTTAAAAATATATTTTTGCAGTTTAATATTGGTTTGCCCTCTAAAATGTTTTTCACGCTCTGCCTGCTGATAAAGTTAACCCTTATATTTTATATTTTGATACTGAACTTGTGATCTTTGAAAAAAGAACAATTACGAAATTCGAAAAATCTTTAAGATTACTATTTTACTACTTGAATTACTATCGAAAATTAATTCATATAATAATATTAAGAAAATCTCGCAAATCGACGTACGTTTTTGCAACTCAATTGCACCGCGGTCATTAAGGCAAGAACTCGAATCCACCGCTTAATAAAGGCTTATTATGTTATAATTTGATAAAGCTAAACCGATATAGGAGATCTCGTGAGTTTTCTATCCGGATTTCTCCTGGAGGTCGGCACAAAAACGAAAAAAAAGGAAGGAACCGTACGCCAGCTCTCAGTTTCCAGATAAACTGGCTTAAACCCGAAAGCCAGTGTTC
Source organism: Eurytoma californica (assembly GCA_035586675.1). Taxonomy (NCBI): domain Eukaryota; kingdom Metazoa; phylum Arthropoda; class Insecta; order Hymenoptera; family Eurytomidae; genus Eurytoma; species Eurytoma californica. The sequence goes on along the minus strand of JAXIUT010000048.1, from coordinate 16,319,790 downwards.
GGCATCAATCATTGCTCCCCGGTGAAAAAAAAAGCGAGACTACAACGTCGACCGATCTCGTTTTATCTAACGCGCGGTGAAAAAAACAGCCAGCGAGCGAAACGTCCAGCACTGACCATGCCCCTCGGTTTCCGACGGATCTTATTATCGCGAGATGGCTGGGCGCCGATAAGCCGGGGGAGAGGATCGAGGTAAAAAAAAAGAGCTGGAGCATCGATTCCTTTTTCGCGCTTGTTGATAAATCGACGGATTAGGCAGCCGCTGGCTGAGAGGGCGCGTACCTGCGGATTCGAGCCGAATCCCGCGGAGGCCCTTCGCGCAGACTGACTAATTGAGATCTGAGGAGGCTGTGCGCGGAAGCCGCCGGCCTTGGGGATGTGGAGGGTTACCGCGGTTTAGCAGAGATAATAATTAAAATTAAAATAATTTTGTAATGATATTCTGAATAGGCAATTTTAGCTGTTATTGTCGGCTAAATTAAGCTGCGTGGATGTTTACGGATAATATTATGAACGAAATATTAAATGCAAAATACTCATAAATTATATATAAATTGCTGCAACGGGTTTATGTAATTTTAGACCTAATTAATAGGAACGTCCAGACTTGTGTATTTGATTGATGCATTTCATTCACTTAAAATATATTTTTTATTAATAGATTACAGTTCTAAATATGCGAGAGAAAAGAAGGCTAATTCGGATGAGAAGCATAAAGGTATAATTTTTGTTGTTACGATGGCTGTTGGGAGTTTGCTGAGAGTAATTAAACTGTCTTCACCAAGAACTTTACTAATTTTACCAAAGTTTTGGTCATTTAGCTAAAGACATATAAAGCACATGAGTTATCTCGAGCCGTTTTATAAAGTATCGTCGACAAACGAGCGCTGTACGCATACATGCTCTCAACAATTAAAATATGATATTTTGCCTGCGAGAAATAAAGTCATTTAAAAAATGTACTTTAAATGCACGCTAATAGTTTCACTTTCGGAAGACTTGTGTTTTAACATGAGTTTAACGTTTTCATTCCCTCATTAACAGAAAAGCTGCATTGACAATCATAACTCTCGTATCGTACAAGCAATATTAATCATAAAAATTAATTTAGTTGATACAGGTTAAATTGAAAAGCGGGCAAACTTTAAATGAGATCAAAATTGAACGTAAGTAGATTAGAGCCGGATGATATATACCAGACGTGCCTGCCCGGACCCGGTGTATATCTACTTACAAAAAGATTAGAGAGGCTATTCATACTCCGTAAACAATTTTAGTTTCTTACGTTGTTTGTCCATAGTTGAAAAAAGTGAGGGAAATTTAACCCCGCGGCGATTACGCCAAGTGATGTAGAAAATTCTGTATGCCTTGTGAAATCCCCGGGAAACTTTACGACGGAAAAATTAAAAAAATCGAAGATAGAGAAAAAAGTTTCTGAAATCTATTGAAAATTGATTTCTCGTTAAATAATGTAAAACTGCTTCTAAAATATTACTAAATTTATTGAAGTAGTCGTGAATATTCAAATAAAATTTAAATACAAGTTTAAGCAAGTTAAGTGAAATAGGTAAGGGGACAAACCATCTTTAAATAACAAATTGTTAAATAAATATTTATAATATATTTAAAATATATTAACCCATGCATTTGTTCTACATTTTTTTTGTAAACAATATTTTTTCCATTGTTGATAGACATATTTACCTATATTTTGGTAGGTCTAGGATCTCTTCGAAGCCCTACAATATCTACTTACAACAGGAAGTCTGTTCGGAGTCCTAATTCACTGTCCCTAGGATTCAAAGTGAACCAATGGACCAAATAAGCTCAAATTTGAGTATATTGTTTTTCAAAACTTCACTTTTGGTGTGAATACAGGTAATTAAATTTGAATAACTAAGTAAGTAGATATTGTAGGGCTTCAAAGAGATTCTAGACCTTCCTTTCCTTTCCTAGAATTAGTTAATATATTTTAAATGGTTATTTAACATTTTGTTATTTAAAGGGGGTTTGTCCCCTTAAGTTTTTATAGTATCGATTTTAATTTAGTTTTTCACAAAACTGTTTTCTTTCTATAAAATTAAATGTACAAGGTATATTGTATTACACAAAACTATACCTCACCTACTGAATATTACAAAACTTCATCATAAAGATGTAATTTCATGGTCCCTATATTTTCACTGTCAGCGTACAACATTTTTTTGTCATGTGTGCACGTGCACAGAGCAATGCTGTTTTCCATCAGAAAAGCTCACCAGTGGTGAACTTCTTTTACTGAAAAGAAAAGCGCAGTTCCGTTGATCCTGTCTCGACTCGGTCGAAAAAAGTATTTGGAATTTCAAATTTCGCGCGCTTTCGTTTGGCGCTGACGCTGAAAAATAGCGTCCACGTTATTACCACACTTCAAGTCTTGCAAGAAAATACATTGTTTGTAAATCTTAAAACTTTCTACTTTAGCGTACAGGTAGGAAAAAATTAATAATTTATTACACAACTAAATATTAATGAATTTAAATTCCAATTTCACACTCGAAAGCACAAAGCTCAGCATCGAGCAAACCTTTTTCAATTTGGAGGCATGATCTTTAACAAAAAAAGAGAAAATTCAGTCGACAACGAAAATGTTCGTAAGCCGAGTTGCCCTCGCAGCGCGGAAAAGCCATTAATCCGTAAGGAGCCGCGTCCAGAGAGCGTAATCCCGAATTAATTTCGAACGGCCGTGAAAGGCGGCGGGACTCCGTCGGCGCTAAACGTGCAATTACCCTCGCCTCTTTCCTTTTTCGAACCGAGACGGCCGGGAATTAGGGGAGGAGGCCGGCCAACGTCACGTCGCCGTCGGTGGCGCGCGATAAGGAAGTGGCCGAGAGAAAATGAAAAGGGAGCACACGAGTAATATTGCCTCGCGCAGCTGTTTCTCCGCGATGATGAATTCCCCATCCGATGCCTTCCCGTATTTTACGTAGCCTGCGTAAAAATCGTCGAGATTAAAGCAAGACGCTAAAAGGATTCCTCTATGTAGCGGTCGAATTTATGACCTATTAAGAAGTTTAAGAAGTTTCCAGCTTAATGAAGGATGTCCGTACTTTTAAGGGCGCGTTTCTAAGGATGAAAATAAAATTTCATAGTACGATATTTACGTTTTATGTAGTACCGTCACTTCCTGGAAGCTCCATTTCTAAACTATGCACGTACCGGGCCGTACGCCCCAGTTTGCAGAACGTCAATTTCGTTACAAATGAAGTATACTATCAACTTTATTTTTTTTAAGTAGGTATATGTTGAATGTAGCAGTTAAATTGTTTAATATTAATATTATTAGTTAATTCAAAAGAATCAGCATCTTTAGACTATTATTATAATAAGATTTTTTTTATAAAAACAATTTTTGTTTTTTAATGCAAGCTACTTATTCTAATTATTATTTGTATTAGGTGCAATTATATAAAAAATAATATATTTCAAAAAAACTTCAACTTGGCAGAATATTACGCAATTTCTCGTGATTCGTATAAACTTCTTTTTGCCAACTGCATACTCAACAATTCTGTTTCCTTGCATCTGCCGAAATCCTTTTTAAAAAATTGTGTCTCTCTTTTTGCTTCCGCGTATTTCTCAAGTTATTTTACAAACTCTGGGAATGAAATAAGTAGTCGAAATAAGAGAATGCGGCGAGTACCGCGGTTATAAGTAGATACTCCCCGAGTACAGTCAGCCGATACGCGTTGTTCCTTCCCTCGTAGAATTTAATAAGAATGAAAAGCTATTTTTTGATCAGGGTCCAAAAGTACATTACCGCTGCGCTGCTATAGCGCAATAATAAAAAGGTCGCTTTTAAAAAATCATCCCAGCCTACCCCGGTCGGCTGAAAAACTTGGAATTAAGGCGTACGTGTGCGGCTGGTGCGCGGCGAAAATAGCTGAAATTCTTTCGGAGCGACTCTTAATGTGGCCCAAGGCCGACCCTACTCTCCCCCACCCTCTCTTGAGCGTCAGGCCAAGTCATAGGCGCGCTTCCAAGGATCAATGTCACACGCGCTCTCGCTTCCTTCTAATGAAAATTTCTTGCATTTCCCGCGGACTTATGGGCGATTCCGCTTGCCTCCTTTTCCTCGTGGCGATCGTCCATTGCGACGCCTGCCTCGCCATTATTTTTTTCTCCTCTCCGCCGGATTTGTTGCCTTGTTTGTTGCCCGCTTGGGGCTACCGCGCGCGAGGTCAAAGGTTACCCGGAGAGACCTCCGCCACTCAAACGTGACGGTTATTATGGAAAACTTTGGCCGCGAGAATTTTCAAGGCGAAATACTTGGAATTTCTTGATCTTTCGCGCGCGCTCGTGAATAATATAACCGCTAAAAAGTTAGTCCGCCAATTCCGTGAAGGTGATGATCACTATTTCAAATATTTTGCATTTTTCATGCGCGCAGTAGTGAGAGTAATATATTATGTATAACGTGCATGCCTGCGTTTCATATTTCTCAGCCGCTTGCTCGTAACTGTAATGGAAAAAGCTCATGTAATGGGGTAAATTAATTAGTTTTATAGCGCTCGATAATCCTCTTTTAAATTATGTACAATTTTTTAATTCCTCGACCGAAACTTCATTAATAGCTAATCGCACCTTTCTTACGCTTTTAGATTTACTTTGTAAGAAAAGTTAATAGCCTTGGATTGATTACGAAAGTTTAGTTTTTATTTAAAAATAAAATGAGACAGTACCGTACAAGTACTTTTTGCTGGCAACTTTAACTCTAAAAAAATGACAGCAAAGTCTCGGGCAATCGATATAAGCGCGCCGCGCGCGAGACTGGTTGAAAGTTCGCGTATAAGGTCGAGCCCGGCGAAGCAGATGGAGCTCGGCTACCGGCGACTTTATTCTTTCGTTTCTTCCCGTATAATCCCTTATCCGCTTCCTAATTTCCGCCGGGGACACGCGGTGCACGCCTTCGGTCTCTCCCGGGCCGGCGACTGCTGCTGCTTTTCGAAAGAGAAAAAAGACGGAAAAACAAATGAGTCGCATAATGCCACCCTCGCACTTTCGTTTTCGCATATGAATAACGCGTCGTTTCGTCTTGGCACGCGGCGCCGTATAATTCGTGTCCTTCGCGACTAACAGTGCCCGACGTTTATGAATACCGTAATGGTCTCTTCGACGCCCGTTATTTATCGTCCACCCCATTTCTCCCCTCCCATTCCATCTAGCGGCGCTCCTGCCAGACGAGTGCACGCGTCGTGCTTTTTTTCAGGCGATCGTTGATCTCGTAGCGCGCGGATTTATTCAAGGGGAAGCCGCTACTTTCTCATATTCCTGTAATGCTCTTGTTTTTTTTTTCGTCGCTGGTCGAGGGGGAGATTTATGATCGGCACGCGGCGCGAATGAATGTGGCTTAAGCTGCGCGAGTGGATGGTAATGATCGGCCTTTAAGGTCGAGGCACTTAATTGAGGAAAACTTTTACGACATTCTAGTCGTTAGGGGAATATGTGACTCATTGTTTGCACCTTTTTTCAAGTGCCGGTGATCTACTTGATTGCTGATGAAGCTTTCAGATTCCAGCACCCACATTTGTTTTTTAAATTATTACGAGCATACGTTTATGTTTGCGCATAAAATGTTATTTTTATGAATTTTTTAAAAATCTAGCACATTTATTAAAATATACCATATTTGTTTATGAATTCGTCACATTTGTTATTGTAACCTAATATCTTTTTTAATAATCTGTTTATGAATATACTTGACAGTTTTTCTCTCTTTTCTTGCTAATTTTTTTATGGAGTTCCAGCAAGAAGTGGAATGTTGACGATATAAACATTTAATGTATGGATATGATGATAGCTAAACGTCAATATTTTCTCTAAATATTTTCCAAGATGACGTTAAAATGAATCACAGCTCAACGATCGACGGAAAGTTTGTGGATTTTATCTTGTGCGTAGGTAGATTCGTTTGCACTACGCTATACAAAATTTAGGAAATTTACGTTTTAAGAAAATTATAAAGTAGTAATCCATTAATAATAATAAAAAAAAATAAATACACACGCGAATTAAAAATTCTCAACTGACTGCTGGAGCTTAATTTTCCGGACTGAAGGAAAAGCTCTCGAGTTGCGAGTGGGTACGGGGCAACTAAAGCGACATCTTCCACTTGAGTTTAATCGAACGAATTATCATTACGGACCGGTGGGAAGTTGCCTGAATCTTCCTCGTTATATGCGCTTCGCGGAGATCGTTTACTTTATAAGGTCTGTAAAAACAGTCGGCAGAAGCGGAGGGCTTATAATTCGAGCGCAAGGAAACGGAAAGAAGTCATTAGGAAGCCGTAAAGAGCCGAGTCCACGTCCGCATGCTATGCAATGTACGCGCGGAATTGGATTTACGATCGGATGACTGCTCGCTACTTTCATTTTTCTTTATTTTTCCAGTGCCGCGAATTGGTTTTGCTCGCTAAGATAATCTCTTTTTTTTGCAGCGGTTTATTCACGTTGGAAGAAATCTATAACCGATAAATAATCATAGTTGCTGCTGAATAATTTCTAGGAAAAATATGCAGTGGAATTTGTGGATTATAATAATAAAACCTGAAATAATAGATTTGGCTATCGAGAAACGGCTAAAGGTAATTAACATGCAAGATAAATGCGATACAAATAGCATATTCTTAATTTTAAGTCCTTTCAGCGAATGCAGGTCGTATTAAAATGATTAGAAAAAGAAAGAATATATGATTAAGTACGCAATTGATAAACAAGAATTTAACAAATGTTTTAAAAAGCAGAGAAAAAATTATAACTCCTCATAAAAGGATTAATTTACAAACAAACATTTACCTCTTAAATATTCGATATTCTTGATGAAATCAATTACGAGCATTTGCACTTTATAGAAATAAGGAAACACGAGTATAAGAAGCAAGCTAAATATCGCGTGTCTTTCTGTCGCATCACGTGAATGCCATTCCATTGAGAGTCGTTAACAAAACCATTGCGCAACGATTTTTACATGATTTTTTTTTCCAAAAGGCATCCATAAAATGAGAACAACCGTAGACCGATCGACTATACGATCCAAACCGGGTAACTGCTCCCCCATCCGATTCGAATTAAGGGGAAAAGGGGGCGGCAGGAAATACAGAAACGGTCGAGTGGCCGTTTCTCTTTCTTTCCTTGGTTAATTAGCCTCCGGGCGGCGGCGCAATATCTCGCGGCATCGAGCCGGCGCGCGGCAATTGTGAGAATCACGCGATTTTCAACGGGCGAGCCTCGCATTAAACCGATGCCACTGTGCGCGCAATTAAGCTCGCTGTCGTGCTCGGCGATAGTTAAAAATAGATTTGAGGACAAGCGAGGCCCGTAATTGCGGCCTTTTTCGATGTGGGCGTTCGATTTTTCGACTTCGATAAAACCGGGGCGATTGCGCCTCCGCCAAGAGGTGATTATTGAGGTAAAACTTATCGTCGCACGTATTATATTTTTTAGTAAAAGTGGAGATTTTCCGAAATGTCATCTACTCATTTTAATGTAAATGGGTATTTCACTTTAAAGAAATTTAAATTCTTTACTTATATGAAAGGAGGTATTTGAAAAAGGCTGTGTTAGCAACCGACTTGAAGGTTTAAGGGGCTATGGGACCTATAGCCATTTTTTCACTTTTTAACCTGCAAAAAAAAGTATTGAATTAAAAATTATTTT
>JAXIUT010000048.1:16295254-16306345 GCA_035586675.1 Eurytoma californica | reverse complement strand
TTTAGATTGCTTGTAGTTGGTAGCGATTTTTAATTTAAAAATCATAATGATTTATTAATTTTTCGAGATTCATTTTGATTATTATTGATTAATAAAATAAAAATTGGCGTCATGTTGATAACAAAGTCATTTATTTAAGCCTGCTGTTATTGTTCCCTTTATCACGGAGTCCGCGGCTGAAAAATCTAATCCTCGTTGTGCCAATGAACGGGGTAAAAAAAAAGAAAGGCGCTCGACGCGCCGCGAAAAAAAGGTGCCGGGGGTGTATACGGACAGCGCGTGGAAGCGAGCGTAGCCCGGGGAAAAAAGGAAACGGGGGCTCGGGCGGCCCGGGCGTAGGGAAACCCGTTTACCATCGATTTTGTTCTTCGCACATGGCGCTCGCGGGGAGGCCGCAGCAGCCGCGCGCTTGGCCGGGGCCGCGACGAATCTGATAGGAAACTTGGATGCGACGAAAACGGGATGAGGACCGAGGGACAAACTTCTCTGCGAGGACGCAGCCGCGGCAAACTAGATTCGGCGTGTGTTTCGCATTTCGAGCCCCGCGCGTTTCCTCCCTCCCTCCTCCCGCACCGCGCTTTAAAGTTTCGCTTCCCCGCGCGCGCGCGCGCGCGACTCCTGAGCTTTGCGGGTATGTGCACGCGCGCCCGATGCGACGGCGAAGTTAATGGAAATGGCTAAGATGGGATCGCAGAAGCTGACGCTTTATTAGGGATATGCTGCCAAAATAAACAGAAAGATGTAACTTCGTTGGACGAAAGATTACGAAAGTTAAAGGAAATGGGATTATTAAAGATATTATGAAGGAATTGCGAGGGTGTAGTGAGATGAGATACGTTTAAGACGAATATAAACATTAACAGCTCGAACGTGAATTTTCGGTCGTATAACTACTTTTTACAATTGATTTCTTAATTATATGGTTATTAATAGTCAAGATTTAATATCACTTATAGTAATATGATCGTGATATTCCCGCAAACTTCCATAATAAATAATATTATACGATTCTGATAGTTTTTTTCATTAAATGCAAACTGCGAAAATATTGCTATAATGATTGCAACGATACGATCTAACACAAAAGATAAAATATTTAAATTTTCTATATATAACGTAAAATTAAAATGTGCAGTGAAAAGTAATCAAGGAATATGAAAAAACTTTGTATTATAGGTAATTGAAGGTTTTACTTTAAGAAAATCGTTTTATACATTTTATTGAAGTTAAAAAAAAAACCTATTTTTATGCTTTATATTGTCAGTTTATTTATTATAATAAATAAAAATTACATTTTTGTTATACATTGATTCTTGCAGCAACAGTCGCCGGACGCAATTTGGACTTTAATACTTCCTTAAGCTATTAGCAGTTCATGGGAGTTTCAGAGAACATAAACATCCCTTTAAAATTACCGAAGTAATTTATAGTTTCAAACGTTAAAAACGATTGCATTGGTTGGCCTTGAATACAATAATGTTATTCATAATTGTAACAAACTTTCGCAAAAATGAATTTCATATCTTGCTCAACTTGAATATTACAAATTGATAAAAATACTTTTACAAAGTATTTATCAACTAAATATACGTTATTGTTTTACATTTTTTCAATTTATCACAAATTATTGTTTTAAACAATATTGCATAGCTAATATATAAATATAAATATTCTGAAAAAACTAATTATTGTATACCAAAATATGATTCTATCTTTATATTACCCTTTAATAAAATAATGAGTGCAGTAATTCACTCTTTTTATTGTTGTATTTAATTTGAAAATAGGCAACTATTCTTTCACAAAGCAGGATTGCACAATCAAAAAGTACAATATTCATAGGTATTGTTTGTTTAATTAGCACAATTTTTAATGTTCTACAACTTAAATTAATTAAGCTTCTACCTTCTCTACTAAGGCTTACATTTTGTATTATCTTTTTTACTGAACTAACTTCATTAAATTTTAATTGATTGATTAAACTAGTTAGTTTATTTAATCCCTACATAATTAAAAAATTATAAAATGTAATTTTATAACTTGGAACTTCAATAACTAAAAAAATTAAATAACTTCAATTGTATTTATTGTAAACAACAGATAAGAATATCACTTGAGTAATCCTGCATTTACGTTATTTATTAATTCGTCTTGTCAATAATTAGACATCAAAAAATAAATAGCAAAAACATAAATAAGCTTTACTATTGAATTATATATTTACTAATTGAACAACAGTAAAGATAAAAGGGTAATATATTAATGTAACTATCACAACCAAAGGCATTTGCTAGGACCTATTTAACTATTTCAAGGCAATTGAGGATATAGTTATCCGTAAACCGTGTAAATTACATCAGTTCGTAAATATAGTATTTACTGAAAACACGTGTTGCACTTTAAGTCGTCACTCATTCCGACACAATTGGATATCAGAATGAAAATTAACAGCAGATTAATGAATACATCGTTCACAGTAAATTAAAATTACGTTACGTTAAATGATCAGTAACGGACAATATGAAGGACCTTGATTATTAATTTCTCATCGTTCAAATCAAATACGCTGATGCTTTAAGCGGAGCAAATAAAAACAACCGCATCGATAAATTCGATCAGTTAAATGTGTTCATTTTTAACCTTCCCTGTCAATCAAGAGTATAAACAAAAAATGGGCCAAATGAAGACGAAGCCAGTGGATTGAAGCTTATTAGTTATTAGACTTAGACTCCATCACCGGATTGTCTGCGACATGTGGAGCGGGGTGAGCATGAGCTCAAAAGCAGCGTCCTTCAAATTGGCACCTCGCAGATTCGCCTCATGCAGATCTGAACCCGACAAGTCGCAGCACTGAAATTTGTAATGATAACTGTTTCTTACTTCTACAAATCAATTACACATATTCCTAAGTAAAGATTAAACTTTTATCACCAAATCAAGAATTTGATGAAAATAAAAATAAAAATAAAGCGAATATCACCTACAATAAATAAAAATTGAAATTAATCTACACAATAATAATGTTATCGGAAAACATACACGTTAATTAAAATAACATTGAATTTATGAACACTTCTTTTACACTCTCATTTGAGAATGATTAATTATTTTCGTCTTTTTTCTTGCTCAAGAAATTGTAGTACTGTTTTTTCAGTCACTTTTTTATAAAACTTCTATAAAAAAGTAAACTTTTATAAACTCCTTTCAAATTAAAATATTATACATTGTAAAATAACGAAAAGGAGAATGATCGACGGAAATGAGTAAAAAATATTCTGCAGGTAATACAAAGAAATAAACTCACTTCGAGTCATTTTACTTACTTCGAGATCAGCACCGGCAAGCACGGCAGATCTAAGATCGCAGTTCTTGAGGATGGCGTTTTTCAGAGTGGCCACGCGCAGATTGGCCGAAGCCATGTTGCTACCTTCGAGATTGGCTCCTTTGAGATTGACGCCCTCCATATTAGCCGGCAGCTGACCACCCGGGTCCTCAAAGTTGCACGAATGCAGATTCGCCGCTTCCAAGTTGGCACATACCATCTTCACACAGACTAGCTGAGCCCCTTCGAGATTCGCACCGGACAAATCCGCTCGCTCCAGACAACAACCCGTCAAGTTAGCCCCCGACAGGTTGCAACCTCGTAGATTCGCGTACTGCAAGAAAAAGTAAAAATAAAATGAATTCTCTCATATAAATATCGATGTTCAATAAAAACTTTATATACTTATGCATTTTTAACTCTCCGTGAGCAAAATGCCTATTTCGTGCATACGAGCGTGCGCTAATAAATTAGCCTTTGTGCTCATGGTATTAAAAAATAGTGTTCGATGTACATATGTACAAATTGTCATTTTCGACTCAAGTAATGCACGCCTTACTACGCAGCCAAAAATTATTTAAAAATAAAAAATTGAAATGTCAATGAAAGTAGTATAAATGAAGTTAAGTAGATCATATTGTATTCAAAAAAATAAATTGCGATTTATTTATTTTTTTTTTTTTTTTTAAAGAAATTAATCGAATACAATAAAATTATTGAGGCAATTATAGTTTTAAAGGCATAATAGATATAACGATAATTGCCAGGTTTTCAAATTTCATTCATAATTTTGGCATTTGATTAATAGTACTACTATTTTATCGCATATTTTTTTCCAGAGTATATTGCACTTAACACCTTAATGTACAATTGGAAATTATTCAACGTTTCTACTAATAGCAATAGTTCAAGTGGTTTTCTCTCAATCATTTGAAATTTCATTGTATTTCAATAAATTCCGATATTTTTGAATAACACGATAAGTGACGGATTGATTTAATTGAGTTATGAATGATATCATGCCAATTTTAGATATCTCGACATAGTATTAAAATTCAATCAAGATTAGTCAATCATTGATTGACTGTATAATCAAATATTTATTCGTATTAAAGCAGTTTAAGCAACTGAAAATAGGTAATTACTCCACAAAACGTGCAGTTTTTTTTAACAAATTCAATTAATTTCCTATAATTGCGAAAATTCGCTACTTTATAAAATAACACTGACAATCGACAAATAAAGAAATTAGTAAGGGCAAAAAAAGGCGAAACATCATTACGTTTGGGTCACGCGTAAGCGAAGGGAAGCGCGATAAAAGATGAGTTAATCGCGCGGGACGTTCGTGACGAAGCGAGCGGCCGACTCTATTTCCGATCGGACGACATCAAATTTCCTGACGTAAAATAGTTTGCCCGAGACCGTGGCTTTCCTCCCCTTAAACCCCGCGGTCTTTGGGGGTCTTTATCCTGGCGCGTATTGGACGATCCAATGCGAGGATTAATTTCAATCGATCCGATTCGTCTTGTGAGCAAATCCTTACGTTCGTTACACTGTCGACACATTAAATTGGAATAATAATGTGAGTAACTTTGTTACTTATTACTTGATAAAGTTTCATCGGATAACTACAAAAACCGTTTGACTGATTTAAACAAAATTAATTTTTTAAATAATTCATGTTGAGCTATAAAATTATTTTTGTTCAATATTTTTCAGTAAGGTGAGGAGGAATTTGAAGGGAAAATATTGTTCCTCTTAATATTATATGATTTTAGCTATGACTGAGATGACAATGGAATTTAAATGGATAAATTTACCTTAAAGTTGATATTCCTTAAATCCAATCGAGAAAGATCAGCCCCGACTAAATTCACTCCTTGAAAGCGCAGTTCCGCACCAGTGGGCGTTGACATAATAGCCCTTAAAACGTCTTTCCTTGTAAGTGACACTGTGTTCTTTTCCTTCTTTTCCTCTTCTTTATCCATTTCTTCCAAAATACTGACAGCACCATCAATGCCATAAAATCGTGCTTCTTCCAATACTCCTAAATTACATGGTTAATATTACTCATCGAAATTTTTTTTTAACAATAAATTAGTGTTTTTAAATGAATATTTTAAATTACCTGCAGGGTTTAAAACTGGATCAATTAACAACTGCCCATGTCTTAAATAATTCAATAATGGTTCAAAATATGTAGGACTCCGGTCTATCATATAGGCACCATTTCGATCTCTTTTACTTGGTAATATCCTCCACTCATTGAGATCATTTTCAGTAAACATTCTATAAAAGATAAAAAATATTATCTTTACTAAATAGTGCAAATCATAAAGAAATTAAACGATTTAAATTTTTTTTAAATGTATAAAACTTAAAATTGTTCGAAATATAAATTATTTAATTTGATGAACTGCTATAATTTATTAAATAAAAATTCATAACATAATCAGCTGTACTTAAAATCGTTTGCAAGTTTATTTTCTAATATTATAACTAATGAGTTTTTAAATTAAATTTGCTTGTTATTAATATTATTCATAAGTTCTCTCTCCTTCGTTTTATAAAATATTAATTGTTAATGATTGTTACCTTGCTAACATACTCATAGGCTCTCTATTAATCAATGTACTTCTTGTTGTTGAAAAACATTTTCCTCCTACGTTCAAGGTTATCCAATCTGAATTTTTACCATGAGTGTGAGGGTCTCTGCTACTCCAAGCAAAGTCTTCACCACTTGACACGTACAGAACATCGTCATCTCTATAAAATAATAAAAAATGTATTTAATATACTAATTAGAAGACATTTTATTGATTTTAGCATACAATTTTTATATAAAATAAAATGTTTCATTTTCATTAGAAGATATCTTCATCAACATTTTAGAAGCAAAAATTTAGATTTATTTAAATGCTATTTACATTTAAATTAAATAAGAAAATGCTATTACATTTAAATATGAAATGTGTACTGAAGATTATAATATAATAATAGTTCTATTAATCTAATTAAAAAAAGAAACAAGGTGTTTTATCATTTTCTATATAAATAAAAGAATTACAAACCTGATTAAATTAATGTCATCTATTTCACCACCTTGTGGAGTAAACAGTCGTTGAGCTTTTATATTAAATTTCATGCTAGCTTCTTTTAATAATTCATCTAAGGAATAAGTCACCATAAAAACCTGAAAAATTTGTAAAAAAATAAATAAATTTTAAATTATTTTTTATTTTACTTTAAGACTAAAATAATTATTTTTATTACTAATAAATATTTAAAAATGAAATAGTACCAATATACGTTTATTAAAATTTCACAATTTTGTATTTAATGTAATTTAATTTGAGATTATACAAAAAAATTGTTTTTGTATTTTACTTCTTCTTTCTGTTAAATGAAATTGCTTTTAATTACAACAAATCTTAGGTAATTATTTATCTAAAAAGTCCTGACAAAAGGACTAATCAACACTGTTTGGTTACATATTTCAATCTTATTTTATACATTTTTTGTAAATAAGTCCCAAAAAACTCTTATTCATAAAAATAAACAGAGTGACTGTTTGCACCAAAAATCCAGATAAAAATATAGATTTAAGGAAAACTAATAAAGAAATTTCTTTCATATACCTGAAATTTCTTTAGTTTTCTATAAATTCATATATTTTATGTGAATAGACCCAGTCAATACAAGAAAAAGAATAATCACACAAGTGAGTGATCACAAAGAAAAGCATATATAAAATACAGTTCGTGCATACACTCAACAACCGAGAATCATCTAGTAACTCCAATAAAAGAATACCAAATAATCCTGACAATTATTCAATTCTTTTATTCATTCCCTTTTTGCGGATTCTGTGATATATATTTCTTGTAGAATTCTTTCTGTCCATAGACAAATCTTAGTTCCCTAAATATTTGTATACATAAAACTGGTACAATGAGCATCAAAAAGTAACGTTCTAATTAATTGCAATCTTTCTTCAAATAAGGATCATTCCTAATTCACTTATGTTAAGTGGCTCCAAAGTAAAGTACTATTTAATCGATTAATAAAAGCAGGTTCAAAACATAACTAAATTGAAGAAATCACCAATATATAATATTTCAAAAAGTAAGTAGTTTCTATTTCATATATGAATGGATAATTGCTTTTAGATTGCAATAGATTAAATAAAATTTACTGTAAATGAAGAATTTTAATACTAAAAAAAAAGATTCTGTTAATAAATAAATGACAAAAATTAGCAAATACAACTATAGATAAAAAGTAAAACATATGTATGAAAGTGAAGTCGTACCTTGCCGTTGACATCTGTGCCATTAACAAACAGAATAACTCTCTTCATATCGCAGGCAGGATGGACTTGCCAACCGCCTTAGCCAGGTTAGACAATAAAATCCATCGTCAAGATTTGCCTTTAAATAAAGAAAGACTATTAAAACATTGCTCCAATCGCTCCAAAGTGTCAAATAGGCAGCCACAAGGCCTCACCTAGAAGTCTACGGTGTTGACCGAGTCTCATATCTCGGACATATAATCGCCGCAAGCGTCTGCATCCAGCATCTCGAACATCTTCTACAGGTTGAAGGGTTGAAGAAAATAGGCAACTAGCCGACAACCGGTATAATAGAGTGGATGTCTTCCTTATGTCTTTGGAGAAATATTTCGTAGCGAAACACCGGACATGACTCACCCACAACACTGCAAAGCGTCAACTGACGCTTCAGCTCTTTGTCTAGCGCAGGCGGACGAAAGAGAAACAGAATGGTGACTAGTCACGTACAAAGTCAGTCGCGGATAAAATATTACTGACTTACTGTGGACTATTCTATTCGAGACCAGGGTGCCGGGAATCCGGGATAATGCTATGACGAGTCTGCTTACCCGCGGGATAGGCCCGACACGTCTGCACGTTCGTGCGAGTGGGAGAAAACATGTTCTATTTCTCTCTCCCTCGGGTATATGACAATGGAGAACATTCCCGTGCTTATTTAAATCTTTAAGCCGGCGTGATCATGACCCAACGGGGAACACTTTTGCTCTTACATGATCGCCCAGATGGTCCTACAGTGCTATATATATGATAACATAACCCATTCATATACTCAACTATTCTACCTCTTTTATAAGTTAAAATAAAAGTGTAAAATGCAATCTATACAAAAAAGGGATTAATTATATAGATTGCAATCTACAGAAAAAGGTTTTAAGTGATAACTACTTAATTAAAAATGTTACTCTTTATTTTTGTGATTCATTATACAACTGCATATACATTCCGGTAAATGGTTAAATTTATTTACCGGCATAATTTATCCCTAATGCCCCCCGCCCTACACAGTCACCCCTGACGGGGGTCCGTCAGTATGTCACATAGTGTCACAGTACGATAAAAAGAGTCATCTAGTAGTCATTTTGTATTCTTGTCTTTATCTAATGCGTACAGTTTATATATTTGTCCTTGTTTTACGTTAACAGACTTTGGCAGGCCCCGCAGAGTTCGCCATTACCAAATTTCTGCCGCCATATATGATGACGTCATAAACGAAACCTCATTTTTTGTTTAGGTAAATAAATAATAATATAGTAAAATAACAATATTCGTTTATCCTGACATAAAATTGTAGTGGATTTGTGGAAGCCGGTATTTCCCGACAAACAACGAATGGACAGTGAATCAACGCAAGTATAGTCGCAAGCATGGGCGTTGTCTAAACCTTTTGTTTTTGTATACGACTGCGTCGTGCTGGCGCTCCAACTTGTTGCAATCGGCGCATTGCTCAAGAAAAAAGGGCAGTGATTTATCTTGAAACTAGTGTCTGTTGAGGAAAGAAGAAGAAAATGAGATCTCGAGAACCGAAGATTTTACTATTACTTGGAATTGCACTATCTATTGGTATTGCTATTTTATTAAATCTTAATTTAAAGTCGATGTTTTTGTTATAAATTATAGCACTCACTTATTTTATTTTTTGGGACTATTTATTTACAGTGGCCTTAAGCATCCAAGATGAAAGTACGTGTCAAATTCCGCTGATAATTCGAGGTGCTTGGTTTTCTTGGGAAAATGGGCAAAATACATTGACAGAAATTGATGCAACTTCAATGTCTAGAAGAGGAAACTGTAAAAACATGAAAGAGGAATATCATGTAAATTATACATTTGTTTTTCAAGAATTTTCTTGCTATCACTGTGTTAAACTTCTTGTACGGACAGTCAATATTTTAGAAAAACTTGAAAGTAAGTATATGATTTTGGGAATATTTATTTTAATGTTTATTTAAGTTTATTAATAATTATATTTTTTTAAAGCAAGCTGCGTGAATCTCCCGTCAGGAATGGAACCTACAGTTGAAAATGTATGCAGAGGATTGCGTTCTGATCAGCAATTAATTACTTTATTTTCTGAGAATTATGTACCTGTTAATTGCAGATCATCTCTTGAAGGTGTCTGGCAATTTGCTTACCAGGTATGAATTTACATCTTATCTTATTTAATAAAATTATATAGTAAATATTATACAATAAATATCTGATATTTTTTAGAACCGATTCAGATTTACTGGAGAATGTAATAATCCAGATGCCCAAATTCGTTCTTGTCAAACACCAGGAACTCAATTTTTTATTACCAATCAAAAATTTAATATAACGTATAAAGAATGTATTGGTATGAAAGGAACATTTAACGGAGGTATGTAATCTTTGATCTAAACAGGAAGACACAATTTACTTAATAATCTTTAATTACCTTTTTTGTATATTAGTGGTAGAATACAGTTGTCTAGGAGATTGGTTTGTTGGAAAAAATCACTTCTTTGCTGTAGCTAATACCAAGGAATCTAGAAAGGATGAAAAATATCGTTGTTTTCTAAAAAATCGTGATGATGATTTATACATTGGTGTTTCAATAACAGCTGAATGTAACACTTTAAAGACTGTTGAAAAGAGTCCTGAACGTCTTAGGGTAACTCCAGTAAAAGCAGAAGTTGTAGAGCCTGGTTGTAGGTTGCCTCAAAACATGTCAGGAAACTGGATTAATACAGCTAATATAGATGCTGATGTATTCATTAATGAAACTCATATTATTGAAACTTGGTATCCAGATGTAGGAAGGTATAGAAAAACCATTTATACCTGCCGAGAGCAAAGAGATACAAGATATATGATGGCAAGATTAACAGTTGACGGATGGTAAGATTTCTCTTAATGCTCAGTTTGATACTACATTTAATTTTTTAAACAAATAATACAATTTTTCTTTTATAAATTACAGCCAAAAAGATTATGTATGCTTTGATTTTGTGCCACGACATCACAATATTATTAGATATAGAAAAGGTTTAGCTGTAATTAAAGATAATTTTCATACAGTTTGTTCACCAGTTCAATTTGCAAATAAAATTGAATGGAAATATGAATTATTCTTAGGTATGATTATACTTTTATTATTTTTTTACAATAATTATTTATTAACAAATATCTTTGTTTTTAGCAAAGGATCCAGTACCTGTAAGATGTCCAGTGGCTGGTAAATTTATGTTCCAACAGAAAGGAGATGTCCTTTTCGAAACGAGAATTCTTGGTGGAGTAACAGACACTCCTCGTCCAAATATATACTGTAAACAAAATATATCCGATTTTTCAGTATGTGATACTGATCAGAAAGAAATTGCAATTGACGAGACGTATTGCCTATCCGTCGATCATTTAGGACGTCCCGTCGATATTTACAGTGAGTAAACAAATTTTC
>JAXIUT010000048.1:16275416-16295154 GCA_035586675.1 Eurytoma californica | reverse complement strand
AATTAAAATTAAAAACTTATTATTACAACATTATATTTGCTAAAATGTAGGTTGGCCGGATTATAAAATGAAGTGTATTGGATATTACAAAGAAAATTTGAAATCTTACTTAATTACTTTTGATGAACTGGATCCGTACAGTAAATATCATTGCTGGGTATACCAAAGAGCAGATTTGAATAGAATTCTTATGTCTCAAGCTATAGGTGCCTTTTGTGATATAAAACAAGATGTAACGAGTTGGAATTATACTGAGGGTGCTGCAGTCGCCCTTGATTTAGTGGTACGTATATAAGTTATTATTTTCTGTATATTAATAGTTTCATTTCTTCGAATCACCAATTGTTTATTATTGTTTAGGAATACGAAAGAGAACGCGATCAATGTCCAATGCATTTTGATGATGGCAGCAATCCATGGCTACAAACCGAGAACTATATTCAAGTATTCCACTATAATAAATAATCGGTTCAGAAAGATTAACAAAAAATCTAAAAGAACCATTTCGAAATTTACTGCATTTGAGTATATTTTAGAAACTTTCCAAATTATGGTGAAAAATCACCATATAATTTTGATATTCTTATATTTACAATTTATCGAGTTTTAGAAATACT
This sequence comes from Eurytoma californica, assembly GCA_035586675.1. Taxonomy (NCBI): domain Eukaryota; kingdom Metazoa; phylum Arthropoda; class Insecta; order Hymenoptera; family Eurytomidae; genus Eurytoma; species Eurytoma californica. The sequence continues at coordinate 16,294,537 of JAXIUT010000048.1, read as the reverse complement.
TTTGAATAGAATTAGAAGAAAAAAGTTTTTGTAAAATCTTTTTGAACTCATTTTACAGACCTAAGATTATTTTAATCATAACGCGCTATAATGAAATGATCTTAAGTAGAAAATGCATCTCTGATAAAAAAAAATTATGCAGTAAATCAAATAATTTAAAAAAATTGCCAAATATAATAGGGTAATGTTAGTCTAGAAAAGATCTGATAATTCGAACGGATACAGAAAAGATTGAAGAGAGAATCTTTCAGGTCTTTTCTGTTTCTTTCAAGAATTTCCATAATAAATGGCTGCTATATCTTTTAGAATTTTACCTTCTAAAATTCTACTGTGCCTTTCATGTAGATGCAATTACAATACATATTGTAAACAAAGGCCTTCATACAAATTGATGTCGATTGTAATGAAAAATTTTAGATAACTAAATCTGTTACTTAAGCTGATGCGTACAGCCACAAGATATTATATAGTCAAGATTTCAAAGAATGAATTTATATACTCCATCTAAATTAAATGAGAGTAGGACTAATTAGTTTACTATTTGATTTTCGAAAACCGATTATGAGTTGCTTCAACGTTACTCAATTCATACTCAATTGTGGATGTATGAAGTATGTTATTAATTCGAAAATTAATTGTATTTTAAATAGATTTGAAATATATTCGTATGGCACTACGATTTTTCAATCTTTGATCAAGATTTCATTTGATTACTAAAATTATTTGAAATGAATAATTTAATAAACTTTGATTGGCCTATTACTATTTCAAAACTATGATAATTACACGTAATTACACTTTCGGTAAAGGTACGAATACATAAATAAATTAATTAGTTCTGGTCTCCTATATCTTGTTATGCATTGTTATTTTTAATGACTAGAGAAATTATGGTTAAAAAGTGTAGCTCTCTATTTTTTAAAATCGAATTAATATGTTAGTGCATCTTAGAGTGATATAGAATTATGTTATAAAAAAACAATTTTTGAGATTGTGATCAATTAAAGCGAACAAATGAACTTTTCATATATAATAAGTATTGACAACAGCAGCTTCAATATCAAATTTTATATTGTATAAATAAATTACAGTACAGATTTGTATTTTCGTATTAAATTGAAATAATGTACCTGCTATCGAAATTGATGGTATTTATTATTTTTACCTTTTAAATGTAAAATTTGTCCATTTATTTCGAATTAATTAACTTTTTAGGTATGTGCATTTTTGCATTACGAAAACAATAAATTCTTAATCTAATGTTCAAGAATTGAAATCGTCAACTTTTAAATTATTTTGCTAAAAAATTCTTCCAGGCAACTACAAAAGCTTGATTTTTATTTGTAATTTATTTGCGCTCCAGGCCACGTAGCCAATGGAGGAAGGAAAGTTTCGCTTTTGTGTCTCGCACAATTAAGCTAGAGTCAGTTCGTATAGCCGCACGCAAGCTCTCGTAGCCCATCGATCATGCATTTGTAGAGCGTAGCAGACGACGGGAGGCAAAAAAAAGTAAGCGGAGCATCAAGTGCACGAGGCAGGTGCAGGCGGTGGAAAGCGGTGCTCTCTCGCACGCGAGCGAGCGCGAGTATCGATTTTGAAGGATCGCGCCACGCTGCGCGCCGTACGGCTAAAAATCGCTACCCGATACGCAGCTACGTAAGTCGCGCGAATATATGTGCCCGCGGCTTTGCGTGCGTTCTGTGGACAGCTGCTCGGGAGTACCTATATGGCGAGCTGATCGACGTCGAGCGAGCGTAGCTTAGGGCGAATTATGTTAACGAGCTGATACAAGACCTTAGCGTATTCCCCGCAAATGGTAGGAGTCATGTTCACGGAGGTTCTCTTCCGCGTCTTCCTGGCGATCGTCAATATGTAAGTAAACCAGTTTTCATTCAACAATCGCACCGCGGATTCGGAGCCCGCGGGCTATTCGCCTTGGAGATCGCGTCATATAGATTCACTGCGGCAGAAGAACGCGGAGCACCTTTTTTTTTTTGTTTTGCGTACATCGACAATGACAATTGTCATCTGCTTTTTCTACAGTACTTCTTTGGTTCAACTCCTTTTTTTTATTTTCGTTTTTGAATGCTGGCCACTGTTATGGTCAGACTTAATCAGTCCATGGCAGTTACCGCGATATCTTGTGACGGAAATATACTCTAAATGTGCTTAATTAAGATAAGCATAAACATTTTATCAGGTGCAAAACTATTTTACTTCCACGTTGTTAATTTTTTTATTGCATTTTCTGACCACAATTACTGTCACAATTTTCTATCATTAATTATTTTTATTGTAGAGAGCTGGAACACGTAGAACCTTTCACAAGAAAAATACATGAGAATGAGTTATGGTTGTACAAAAATCCTCGAGTCGATTCTTATGTTTCCCCAACAGTATTATGGGTAAGTTTATTATTTTTTTCAAGTACACAAACTACTCATTATTGATAAACTAAATTCTTTGCGTTTGACTTACAGACAGCAGTTATATTTGTTCCTTTAATAGTCATTACCTTGAACTTATTATTTCAAAGAGAAAATGGTGATTTTTCTCAGGCTGTGTTATCATTTACATTATCTTTAGGTTTTACTGGAGTATTAACAAATATACTTAAAATAATCGTTGGTAAGAATTACAAATTCTTCACTGTTGTTTCATCAACTGATGCAATTGTATACACAAAACACTTATTCATACTTGGATGATACATTTTTGCAGGAAGGCCAAGGCCTGACTTCTTCTATAGATGTTTCCCAGATGGCCAAGTCAATTTTGAATTTGAATGTACTGGTGATCCAGCAGCTGTAAGAGATGGAAAAAAGTCGTTTCCTAGTGGACATTCTTCTTGTAAATACTTAATTTTATATTTATAATGTTTTAGATCATTATTGTAATCAATTATTTATTTTTAGTGGCATTTGCTGGTTTTGGATTTGTGGCACTCTACTTAGCTGGTAAACTTCACACATTCAGTTGGAATGGGAAAGGCCAGTCTTGGAAACTGTTTTTATTTGTACTTCCTCTTGGTACTGCACTTGCAATAGCTGTAAGCCGAACTTGTGATTATCATCATCACTGGCAGGGTATTGCATTTATAATATTCGTGTTCAAATAGAAGCTGTTATCAAGTTAAACAAAATTAATGATTGAACTTATTTTTTAGATGTAATGATTGGTTCGGCAATGGGATTTCTACTCACTTTCTTGTGTTATCGACACTACTATCCTCCTCTGGATTCTCTGGTCTGTCATAAACCTTATGCGTCACTTATTAATCATGTGGAATCAAAAGAGCTCAAAACCACAAGGATAGAATTAAATAAGTGGACGTAAAGATCTTTTTATTTAAGCACCAAATTGATGGTGTACCTCTTCTTGTACATAAATGTATTTATTGGTTCTAAAGTATTTTTATTATTTAGATCTCAACTGTTTTGTATAAAAAAAAAAAAAAAAAACACCAATGATCAATGGCGATTTGGTATATTATTGAAAAATATATCAAAATTTTAATTAAAAAATTTGTACTTATTCTTCCTTTCATTTTTATAGAAGTAAAATGGTTGAGCTCTTAGCAATTTGAAATTAATACAAAAAGTGAAACAATTTTTTCTTACTATAACTTTAGGTGAGTCATCGCAAATGATAGTAACCAATGCAATCAGGTTTGAATTTTGTTAAATCATCATTTGTTGCATTATGAAAAAATATTTTTCCCATTTCATTTTATTTAATCTTTTGATTATAATATAATGATACTGTAAAATGAAATATTATATTAATTAGAACTGTAAGTAAACACATTTTTTTATAAACTTTTGATTAGCAAATTATCTTAAATTTGGTGACTGTACATTCTTTTTATTAAAATCCTTTAATAATTTATTATTCAAGACTTATAATTTCGATTATCAATATATACTATGTTTACTTTTTTTACAAAAATTAATTATAAATAATTAATCAAGCAAAGTTCTTACTTATAAAAAAGAAATTATACTTTAGATATTTCTAAATGTATTTGCGTAATTTCAACAACAAATTAACAATATTCAAATGTTATTACAACCATTTTTATTACTTGTTGCTGATCATTTAGGTAATTTTATTAGAACAAGAAGTAAAAGAAAAATGTACCATACTAAATTCCCAATAAAATAAAAATTCAAAGAATATTCATAAACAGCTTAGCAGCTAGTCGCGTCCATAATATTAAAAAATCACGCTACTATCATAGAAAATAAAATTCAAAAACTCCCGGTACCGTCGCGGCAACGTCGCAACGGGTCGCAGCGCCGCCATCGCTACTGGCAGGGGCGCAGGGGAGGAGTCCCGAGTCACCCGAGTACCCGAGTCAGGAGTAGGGAGGGTCGCCACTGTCGCCACTCGCGAGCGAGACAGTCGACAAATTGCGCCGTTGCAGAGTAGGCGCGAGGGAGACAGCGAGGCGAGGAAAAAGCAGGGCCGACTCGCGAGCGACGTAGCCGCGCGCACGTTATATCCGCGTACAATACGGCGTGGCGGGGAAGGAAAGGAGAGGCGCAGGCGGCGGCAGAGGAGAACTGCTCTCGGGCGTTGCGCCGTGTCTGTCTCTCGCGGCGAGTCCGTTCGTTCGGAGCTCGCGACTTTCTACCTCTCGCTCGCACTCTCTCCCTCTCGCTCGTTCCACCTCGGGAGGCCGACGACGACGAGGACGGCGACGTCGTGGACGGTGGTGTGCGCGCGCGTGCGGGACGATGCAGCCCGGGTCCTGACGGCAGCGCGCCGAGCCCCACGTAGCGCCTCATCAGCCCAGGCTCGCCCAGCGGCGGTGCAGGCCTAACCTCGTTCTCGGCCCTTGCGTGCGTCGCGCTCGCCCGAGGCAGCTGTGCCGCGCGACCCTGCATTGTGTGCGTGTTGTGTCCCCTTGGCCCGCCCGCGAGTGAACGGGAGCGTTGCCTCAGACGGAGCCTGCAGCGCGCGTGTGTTGGTGCGCGCCCCCGAAGTGACTTGCTGAGTGGGTTCTCCCCGAGCAGCATGATCAACATGGAGACGGACAAGATGCCCGAGGACGAAGCCAGGCCGGCCAGCATGCAGGTGAGTCCGATTTTCGCTCAGGCGTCGTGCCCAAGGAGGCTTTTCCGCTCCTGCAAAGGGCTGCCGCGAGTTCCGCCATCCATGGGCTACGTGTGCGTGTGCGCGTGTCGCTGGGGACAAGCTGGGGACCGGGGGGAATGTTGTTTCACAACTTCAACGAGGAGATGCGAGTACCTTGCTGGATCGGGCTGTTTTCCTCGTGGAGCAGTCGGAGCCAACGACTCGTAATTATAAATATTTCAGACTTGCATTTTTTCCCTACATGTATAAAAGTGACTGGTGTAGCACTCTGATAAGGTATATTTATTTAAACCACAAACAATGCTCTATTCTTAATACGTTCTGTTTTGTTTTATTACATTATATACATCAATTTTAGAGCATTTCTAGAGAAATGGTAAATTCTTGAGCTGCTTGTGTTTGTTAATACTACCATATCTTTTAAAGTGCTACTATCCAAGATTACTTTCTCTTAGAAATAGATATTGTTTATGACTGTTATGAAAAGAATTTGTATTAATTAAAAATAAAAGTTTAAAATTTTCCACTGAATAGGTAAATGGTGAGTTTATCTGTTACAACAATTAGTATTGACAGGTTTAACAAAGTTATTTTAAAATACATTCCTTTTTTCAAATTATATTTTTCTTTAAATCAAATTTATACTTTATATTATAAAAAAATAGAAAGATAATTAATCATCATACAAATCTAAGGTTATGTTATATTGTGGCAAATATTTTTCAAAAATTTTGTTACAATTAAAATAATAGCCTTGTAAATTAAGTACTTGTTTACAAAGTACCTATTAGTACTTTTATGAAGGAATAAGGTAATTAGAATATTAAATTAACTTATATTTTACTAGAAAATAGCTTATTTATTATTAAAATATTAGTTTTTATTTAAAATAGGTATTTAGTAACCAATAACTCTTTGAATATTATTTATCGGAAAGGTATTGTTAACTTTAGTGGAATCAATTAAACTTTTATAAACTTTGGGCCAATCAGTCTTATTTGCTTTGAAATACTGATTGGCAGAGTCCATTTTAACTGAAACAATATTGATTCCTTTGTAATTGTGGTGAACCTGATTCTTTGAGCAGTACAAAATTAAAACAATTTACTTAATTCATTCCATGAAGAAAAGTTTCATTCAATTTTAAAATTGATTAAAAAGTGAATGAAATCCCTATTTGCTACTAATTAAACAAGAAATTTAAGTAAAACTACAAGTTTCAAAATATATACTGGCTTTGCATCATGCAACAAATAAATATTCAAACTGATTGTTTTGTTTACTTAAATTTAAAAAAAAAAGTACCCTTTCAACACCAAACTAGATTAATTCAAAATAAGTTTATTTTGTAAACATTCAGACTTCCAATTAGATTTACTTAAAAGTACATGGATAAGTAGTTAGTTCACAATGATAAGCAGTTGCTTTAAATTTTCTTACAGTTGGTATGAAAGTGAGTCAACACTTACTTTACTCGCTACGAAAACTTTCGTTCTTTTGTCATGGCAATAACAATGTTTATTTTTTATTTAGAAAAAAGAAAGATGCTTGGAAAGTGATTTTTTTTATTTTACATAATACTTCAAGTTTTAAAGCATTTAATTAAATTTAGCACATTCAGTATTAATATTACTTATCAGTATTTAGAGATTACTTTCTTAATCGATAAACAGTTCATATCTTATGCTGTTATTATCTTTCATTCTCACAATTAATTTAAATTCTACTCTGTTCTATTTTAAGCTCACAATACCAAATCGTCAAAGCCTGCGTTTTCGTTCTCGCTTGACATTCTTTTTCAGAGCAGATGCGCTCACCACGTGCTCATTCACTCGAGCCTCCCAAAATCGAGCGAGCGCAGGACAACCGGAAGTGTGGATTATAAAGGAAAATGAGTTTACGACTTCCTCGCCCGTGCAGTCAAAAATAAAGTCGAAAATTTATACACAAAGTCCTTTAAATGCAAATTGTTATTCCTCTTATATTCTATTTTATTTCTGTCATAAACTTATCTTTACGCCGACTTCATTTCAACCGCATTAAAATAAAAAAAAAGACAAGAAACAAAGAAAAAATCTCGAATGAATAAACTTTTACACCTTATGTGTATTCAGGGCCAAGGTGCTGGAATAATTTTCCTGGCGTCCGACTTCAGAGCATCCTCACCCGCCATCTTGAGCGGCGGCGGCGGCGACGGCGGCCCGTGAGCTCCGTCTCGTTTGCGCTGTACGCCTCTCTCGGCTTCTCCTTTTTCACGCTCCGCCGCGTTTCGAAAGCTTCGCTCGCCCCGCGCGAGGCCTCGAATGCCGTCGCAACCTTCGGCGCGAGCTTTTTTTTCGCTCGACATTTCGAAACGGAGGTGGATTCGGACATGCAGCGAGGCGATGATCCCATCCACCGGTTCAAATTTCCCGCACTTTTACGCGTTCCTCAAGCGCCGTTTTCGTAATCTACACTTAGTCGGTTTCGCTTGCAAATACTGTAGTGCTTAACAAACAATTAGTCAGTTTTTTTACTTGGATATCAATCAGTTTATTTACTAGGTACTTTTGTGATTTTACCGTCTTAAGGTACATCGTGTCAGGCAATGTTACCCAACTTTGCACATTCGCTCTGTCTCTCAATTATGCTTACCCTCTCTCTCAGCGTGCGGCTGTGCATCCAAGAAAACAATGCAATTTTTTGTTGAATAATTAGTAAACGATACCGCTGGGAATTCCATTTTATGATGAACTCTTGTTTATCACTATTTTCATGTTAGTTTTTTTGTAAAAATTAATTCTAGATATTTTTTATTATCATTAAAAACATTCATCTGACGGCACATCCGCATACGTTTTACTTACACAAAGAAGAAACTTTAAGTGAGCATTATGATTTAATTGATCTAAGATAATATCCTTAATAAAATTTGATACTTATTTAAATTAAAAAAAAAAAAAATTTGTATTCAATATTTTGTTTTAGTTTAATCAAGTGTGTATAATTATGCATATCTTTCTATGTATAGCAATACATTCTAAATTAAAACGTTTAACAATAATCTCATTGCGTATTCTATTGCAAAACTAAACTATAACTAAAAGACTGAAAGTGGAGGCTTAAACTTATGAATTTATGAAAATGATAAATTTATGTTAATTGACATGCACTTTTCAAATGTGGAAGTTGCAAAAACAGTTAATCGATATTTCATCGAAAAATATTATTCAAATGTCAGAAGCAAAGAAATATCTGCCGGAAAAGTTTCTCTCCCAAAACAAGTGTCATTGCGGACTCATTCGTCGCGTTAAAAATATTTTCATAAGTCGCACTTTCAAGCGAAATTACTGCAAGTAGAAACTCTCCTGGAAACGTGTACTCGTCTCCGTTAGAAAGGAAGGCACCGCGCGCAAGTATCATACAATCAAGTGTCCACTCCGGATCAAATTGACACCCAAAAGTATCGTCTGCTCCGCTCGGGGCGGCGGTGCGCTCACGCGCGCGGCAACAGGGGAAAGTCCGAAGGCGTCGCAGGAAGAGTCGAGCGTCGCGTCGGCTGTGCGCAACAATCGAACACTCCCTCAATTAAGCCAGATGCACCGGCGGGCCGTCGACACCTGCACGGGTCGCGCGCGCGCATCGATCCGCTCTCATTCGCGAAAAAAATGTCAGCTTCATCGCGCCCGCGCGCGAACTTCGACCCTTCCGCCTTTTTTCTATTGATTTCGCCTAGTTTCGGGCCAAGCTTGTTTCCTTAGTTCTTCGTCGACCGTTTCTGGCGCCCTCACGGCATGACGCTCCGCCGTTTCGGACGGCACGGCTTTCCAGACAGCGTGCTACCCGTTATTGGCAAAGTTTATGCCAACGTATGCACGTTTGTTTCGAGATTAACTCTGCATTTTGCATGAAATATGAGACTGGATTTGCATTGGTACGCAAATTTTTAGTTTGTTATAGCTTGTATTGATTTCATTAAAGGTATTTTTGTGAAAAAAAACTCAAAATAAAATAAATCTATTTTAAAATAACATATTTTTTATTTTATAATTTGCAATTTCTTTAATTGTCTAAGGTATAGCTGTAAAATACTTTAGCGTTGTCTTTTATTACTCAAACAAAGACTTGACAAATATAATGACTTCAGATACTGTAATTGTAGTTGATAACGTTGATATATCAGTAGAATACGCTCGTTAAGCTGCCTGATAAATGAATATTTTTAAGCGATTGTGAGGACGGGAAAATATTTTTTCTTGAGTAAAACTAATATAATTGTTTCAAAAATTATTTTTCTCAACCGTTTTTTTTTTTACGACAAAAATATTACATTTATTATAAAATGTAGTATATAAATTGTGAAAAGAAAAGAAAGCGAATGAATCTGTCATTATGTTATTATATTTGATTTTGGGTATTTTGTTTATCGAACGTACAATGGCAGTTGTAAAATGGAGGTCGTTGACAGGTAGTGAAAAAATAATCTTACATGTAAATTCTTGGTAGCTTAGCTCTTACAGAAGCAGGACACACGAAAATTAACTGAACCACCTTATTCAACACGCAACTCGTGGTTCCCTTGTTATAAATTTTTACAATTTTCACTTAAAACAGAAGAAGTAACGATAAATTTTTTTATACAAAGTAGTTTTCACTAAAATAAATCATTTATACAATTAATTAGCTTATTTTAATTTTATATTTTATGTAATTTACAGAATGATTTAAGGTGTTAGAATAAATAAATCATTACGTCATGATCGAAGCAGATTAATAGTGACGTTTGCAATGACGCGGTAGAGAAATTTCGACTGCGCACGCAAACTTTCTTACCGTACGTCAACGATTCCAGTTTCCACATGAAATTTTAAAAAAATGTTTACAAGTAACGCTTGCTTTTCAGGATTTTCGTCAATTAAATATTAATTTTATAATGGTACTTTTATGAAGTAAACTTTAATTTAAATATTTAATACATAAACACATTTCAATTTGAAAAAATAATATCACGATATAAATAACGACCGAACATTAAAAAATAAACCTGTTCGATTCAGTATACGATATATAATTTCCGTCTAGACAGACAACCGCCAAATAATTGCGTGTGCACGAATTAATAAAAAAGTATCGCGGCCGGACAAAAAAGCCCAATCATCCTAGTCGGCGAATAGCTAAAAAAGGCTATATTAATTAAAATCTGTAGTTACAATGCGCATCCAACTTTGAAAATTCAATTAGGCGCTGTAGCACGCGGAGCCCGCAGCGCCGGTATAATATAAATCCGGCGAGCGCCGCGGAGAGCGGATTAATGAGACGGTAAATCACGGCCGAGCGATTAATTTCAGCGCGGAATTTTTCGAAACGTCGCGCGACGCAGACTCCCACGAGTCGTAAATAGACCCGTCGCGGCCCGGGCGCGGAGTGAGAGGCGCGAACTTCGAGCGTCTCCGGCTTCGCACGCGGCCACAAACTTTCGCTCGCGGCGTAATTCGCCACCTTTTAACCTCTGCATCGCCGTGGGTGCGTCTTCATCTCATTCCCGTATTCTCTTGCGCTGTTTTCGGAATTTTTATTAATATCTAGGGGATTTATTGAAAAATCGAAGATTAACTCGGAGTGTAGATGCTATTTCTCGACAGCCTTTAATTATTGAAAATTAATTTTTTTTTCGTTGGAGTTGAAACCGTTGCTCTAATAAAATTATTTCCTTGTAAGCAATTAACCTTCGGTAACTGTAATAAACTTACATTTCTAAATAATAAATGTATTTCGGCCATTTACACAAATGCTGTAGACTTGTGTATACCGGGAGTAGAAAAACTTTACAGGTCTGTTAACTACTTCTTTGAACAAGTTATCTACATAAAGTAAGAAGAAAAGTACTTTTCTCTACGAGTTTATTTATTTTATTTTTCAAATAATAATAAATAAAGTTCTATTCAGATTGATTGAATTGAACCTAATAATAAAATAAAACTTAGCCGTGCAGATTTATTGCAATCGTATTATAGATTAAATTCGCAAAATAACTTTGTAATATATTATATAGAATGCATTTCTGTAGTTTTACAGAAATCTATTTTTGTATGGTATGAAGCATTTTCGCACAGTATTTTCTCACGGTACTATTTATGCAAAGAAGTGATTGCATTCTGCAAAACAACTTTGAAATTAACTGCTATCAATGAATGCGCATTTATATTTAGGTTAGTTGTATAATGAAATAAATACCCGCGAGCATTTGTAACATTTAGCTGTGTGTAAATCACTTGCGTATTTTGCAATCACTTATATTAATCATTTATTAACTACGAATGATCACAAAAAACAACAATTTATCTTGGTAAATATGCAAAATTAATAAATCAGAATTTCAACTCAAAAAAGGAATTCTAGCGCCCTTATACTGTATTAAAATTAAATACACAAATGACTTAAAATAATCTAGTAATTACGTAGGTATCCTTAAGGGTAGAATACAGTAGAAAAAAATCTTTGATTTTTAAGATATATTCATAGATATAAATATGTTTAAGTAGTATAAAGATAAAAAAATATAAATTTTCAGCCTATTTCAATCCATTTATTTCTATCGAGTTATGCTTTAAAAAGTAGTAAAAATATAAGGGCTTAGCAAAAATGTTCCCTGTGTTAAACTATTTGTTCAAAGACTTCAAAACTGAAAAATTTGAATATGTTTCATCGAACGATACAACTTTACAGAGGATTTTTATTTTAAACTCAAAAATGAAAAAAATCGAGTGCAAATTAAGTTATACTAATGTTCTTTTAATAACATAAAAAAGTGAAAAACTAATCTCAATATGGCACATTTGAATTTAAAATAAAAAATCTCTAGGTAAAGTGAAATAAAGTAATCTCTAGGTAAATCTCTAGGTAAAGTGGTAGTGATCGATGAAGCATATTCAAATTTTTCAGGTTTGAAGTCTTCCAACAAATAGTTCAACGCAGAGCACATTTTTGCTAAGTCCTTATTTTTACTACTTTTTAAAGCATGACTATAGAAATTGATTGAAATAGGCTGAAAATTTGTGTTTTTCTTTATCTTTATACTACTTAAACATATTTACATTTCTATAAATATATCTTGAAAATTAAAGATCTTTTTTCTGATTTTTAGAACTGTACTCTATCCTTCAAATACCACTAATTACTGAGATTAATAAAATTACATAACAATCTCATGGGCATAATACAAATAAATTATATAAACATATTCAATATTCAAACCGTGTTTAAATTGCAGGCAAATATAAATTATATACTCGTCTTCGCTGAGTTGACTGTGTACTCAAAGTGGCATTGATCCCGTCTATCAGTCGAGTCGCAAGCTTATATTATTTCGATGATTCAGCGCAATGCCTGTTAATCGATAGAAGCTTATGTTTCGCTCGCGGCCGTGTCGAAACAAAACGGCATTTCGAAATGCGAAAAATCGCTCGCTTAGCAGCGCTGAACGAGAAAGCCCCCTATCTTCAAGGAATTGGCCGTGAGCGCAGGTCGCCTCGATTCCGATGTAAAAAAAAATTGAATTAACAAAATATCTCCGACGCGAAGTATTCAAAATATCGCACGCTATGGAAACGGCGTAACAAGCTGCGACTTTTTTTTCGTCACGTGCACGAGCGACTCATTAGTGATTCGACATAGCGCAGTACCAAGGTCGACTCGACCAACAATCGTACCTTAATATAGAGCGCGATTGATTTAAAAATCGCGTAAATGGCAGCTTGCGACACGCTTCTAACGTTGGGAAATTGATGGCGGGCTTTCGTTTTGAGATGGTGCCCTCGCCGTGGTTTATTTTTCAAAATGGAATTTTGAAGATTGTATTAACCCCTCGTTGGGTCAAGGGCATTCTTGGTTTCTTGCTATTGAATATCCCTGGCACACCTGTTAATAATGATGCATCTTTAAGTAATGTTTGTTTTGACGCAATCAATGTATGTATTGGATAAATACAGAGCAGGTATCACAATGCGAATTTTAAGTTAAAATTTCTTACTTTCATACATCCTTGTACCCGTAATTTTTACAGGAAAATATTCTCTGCGTAGCGGGAAAACACAGATCATTTAAATTAATTAATATTCAAATATCAGCCGTTTGATCTATCGATAATTTTAAGTTTCTTCTCTCGATTTAATTAACCCTGAAATTGATCTTGTCAAAAAGCGTGATTTACTGAATGATCGAGACTCTCCTGAAAACATCTATATCTAAAGAAATGATAAAAATCACCTCATCTCAGCTTTTTCTTACGCATCCAAGCGATCGAAGTCAGCGATCGCCAAAAGAATGCAAAACGCAAAGGCCGCGAACGTGAAATTTAGTGGAACGGAAAATCGCACGACGGAGGTTTCCTTACGTTGCTGCTCGCACGTACTTGTAAAGAGGGGGCGCGAGCACAAACCGGACGAAAGCCGAGACAAAGAGCTGGCGCCGGCATTTTTGAGGTCCCGCGTATATAACATAACGGTATACACGCATTTGGGTCACCGCGCGCGCGGCGCCCGGTTCTCGGAGAAAAATTTCTCCTGGCGAGAAACTGAAAGTGCCGCCGTGGAAAAATCGAAGAGGTAACTGTTATATCACCCGATCGGGACTTCCTCTTTTTTTCCGTTTTAATAGAAATTGCGGCGCTCCCTTTGCCGCCGAGGCATACACCGATGGGATCTATTCAATGCAAGCAATTTTAATTTCCATCTGAGAATTTAACGTTTTCTATTTTTGCTTGGGAGCGGTGATAATATTACATAAAAAATATGTTTTCTAAAATAACAAAAAAAGCGGGAAAAGGTACGAGTATTCATTGAAAAAGAAACAAATCGGCATAATTTTTTATCATCTCAGATTAAAAATCACGACATTCTACCGAAACTAGAAATGCAAATCAAATTCAATCGGCAGTGTTGCGCGAGATGAAAAAGTCGAAATTGCATTTCGAAAGTCAAACATTTGATTTTCAAATTAGTACACTGCACTTACAAACAAAGGATAACCGTTGCTCTTGTTTATCGCCACGATAATCGCCGAGCGGATCGAGCGTGTAAACGCCGGCAAAGTGCACGCGCCGAGAGGAGAGAAAAGGAACGAGAGGACGGGTCGCGATACGAACGAGCGAAGGGCACGTGGGTGCTTTCGCGGGCCTGGCGCGCGAGGGCGAAGGATACGCGGAATTAAACAATGACGCCGGGGAGATTGAGGAGATTGAACGAAGCGGCTTGTTCATTACTCCGGCTGAGTCACAATGCGGGATACGAAATTCGCCGGCGGCTGCGTATTGCGGCAGAAAAGCTTGTTTGCGAATTGACGCGCGAAATTAACTGCGTACAGGACTGCGAAATTTCTGAAGGATGCTCTCTGAACAAAAAATTTATCTTACCTTCGGATTCGTTCAATGTACAACAGTACTATCTGCTTGTCGGAGAAAAAAAGCTTTACGTTTTTTTCATTTTGCATTCGAATGATTTTTTCAACGTGAATCTCTTTTTATCAATGTTACTGAAATTTTTTATTGCAATTTTATTGAATAACTCCTTTCAGTAGTATCATTAAATTCAATAAAAAAAATTTCATTCTACTGTATACGTATCACCTTTATGTAACGTATACTTCAAATTACTATATAAGAGTATAAAATAATGAATAAAGTCCATAAGAAATATCACTTTACCGTTTTAATTCGTGTCAAAAAAATTATTATGATGTAATCAATGTTGAAGTGTGAAGAAGAAAAAATCAGGTTTTCTTGAAATGCCAATCTATGAGCTGATCCATATCGAAAGAAAATCCCGGAACAACATCGATTCCGCATTAGCCAGTACTTGAATTATCGCGACGCCGAATGATGGAGTCGCCAAGGGAATAAAGGCGCAGCCGCCTTTGCCCACGCACTCATTTATCATATAGCAATTCATTGGAGTCGACTACAATGAACTGGTACGGCTCGGAAAAAATCGACGACGCCGGTAATACGGACGGCGAATTAGGTTGCGCGCGGGAGTTCGTGCGGTACAGTCGCCGGTCGGATAATAATAAAATGCAGTCTCAAAGCTTGAGAACGCAACGAAGGACCGAAGGAAAGTAAAAAGGAGAATTAACAAGGCGGAGGTGACCAATATCAGGAGAAAAATCGGCGATGGGCCTTGAAGCAAAGGTTACTCCCATTCGTTTTCGTATACCAAAAGGTCGGGGAATTTTATCCGCGGGTACTTCCTACAAACTTAATGTACTTTTTTTTTTAATTTTTGTTATTTTGATCTGTAACGTTGCTATATTTTGATGTTGATCAAGGTGTCGTAAATAATAATGATTATAGGAGATATGAAAAATCGTTCAGTATTTTTTTGTGTTTATGAGTCACATTCGATGAGAAAATTTAAATCATACAAAACTTTTAGCATTTATTGTAAGCGACTCGTCTATGCGGTAAATATTAATTTGACGTGGCTATGAAAATTACCTTAGAAGTTATCATTTAAATTGACGACTTTTGCTTATAATCAGATCGTAAAGTCATCGTTTTAATATTCGCATTGGAAAACTTAATATCGCGAGATTGGCTAATTATACTTCGAAAATAAAAGCAAACAGGCAAATATATCCTTATGTTAATAGAATATTTACCCATTATTTTGAATTACATTATAAATATACCTTATAAAAATAAAAGAATACAATTAAATCTGAATTTATAATTATTATTAAAATTTATTAATAACATTTATTTTAAAATTTACCGAGTTCTCGTCATATATTTAACTAAAAAGCAAATCATAGAATATAAAAATAAACTAAAATATTTAATTGAAATAAAAATATTTCATCTGCATGCCATCAACGTCATTCCTTCAAAGCAATTCCGGCACTGCCGCGAGTGCGACTCCGGACACAATGAGCGCCGTCTCCGTCCAGAATCCGCCTCGCTCGTTTCCTCGTTCGACCGGCAGATTCGCACGATGAATAATTAGCTCGCTCGGCGTCTCTCTTGCGCAGTCGCCCTCGCGAAGCCAGGAAGCACTTTGCTCGCTCACGCGCGTATAAGAAAGGGAAAACAACGGGTCCGCCGACTACTCGCCTCGTTTCCTGAATCCCGTGGCGTACGCTTTGTGAGCCGCTCGTTAAGCTGTCACCTTCTTTTTCGCGCATTCACGCGCGCGCGCGCGCCTCTCTTTATTTACACTACCGGCGTCAGGTGCACATTGTTCCGCGATTCACGACGACAATGAGCGGCCGCCTGATTATTTCGGTTCCGCGAGGGATCTTAGTGTTGCAGATCAGAATTGATTAGTTTTTTTAGGGGGGGCATGGATCAGCAGATTTTTTCACGTGATCGCTGGCGAACAGTGATTTTATTTTTTTGAAGAACCAAAGGTCATATAAGGGAAGAGGAACGTTAATAATATAGATGTTGCCAAAGCAGAGTCAGTGGGAATTACTCGACGAACAGTCTTTGCATCATTGTTAAACAATTTTTCAACAGAAATAAAAATGCGCCTGAGATTTTGTATTTAATAAAATTAAATGAAATATTATCAATCTTTCGGTTAATGGAATAATAAATATTTAAAAATCCATTTACGTTCGATTTTTACGAATTGTTGAGTAAGCTTTTTCAAGTATGAAATTACACGGTTGCACAGCAAATGAAGAGGTTTACAACACAATTTAATAAAGTTAATTACTTTTAAGAAAGAAGTTATTACCTTTCTCTTTGTTTTAAAAGCTATATACATATTGATTGTTCAATTATCAATTCAAATCAAAATAATATCTTACTCAATTAATATTTCTTTTTAATATTAAAAACATCAACCTTTATATCAACAAAATACGTAATTTAAAGGAAATAAATATTCTCTGCCGATAAATTTCACTTTTTTATAAACAGTACGTTTCTTTACATTTATTCGCTAACGCAAATCTCAAATGAATATAGATATATATACAAGTCAACCGAGTTACAGTCAACTTTGCCACGTTCTGCGTATCAAATGACGACTGACAGACTCTAACCACTCTAGGCTGTTAATAGCGTAAAATGCTCGTTTTCCGCTTTTTGCCTCATCAATTCTATCAATTCTTAATGCGCTCGCCTCTGGCCTTCTGCCCTCCGTCCACTGCGCGCGACGTCTCGCTAATCAGCCTGTAGCCGCATGCACGTGTGGGTAGACTCATGACCGGCGCGAGAGCAGCAAATATCGTTGTCGCTCTCGTTAATCGTCCATAAATCCAAGAGGAGCGTCGCGAGCGTCTGCTGCGCTGCGAGTGACGCAATCGGCGCGAGTTTGGGACGAACTAAAATTAGCCGGAATTCGAGACTGGTTATGTGAATTTGCTTTAAAAGCCTGTATTAACAAGCGATTATTGAAATTGGTATTCTATTTTAACCGAGATGTCTGTCGACGCGATACCACTCAGAATAATGGGTTTACGTTGCTTGCATGCAGCTTATTAAATTGACATTCCCCGGCGCTGCTTTCTACAATGATAGCGGGGCTTTTGTGTGAATGCATAGCTTATTGAATTAAAAACGATGTCTCATTGTATCCTCGCGAAGAACAGGAATTGAAACTTTTCTTCGGCGAGCATCAGTTTTGTAACGCGATGCTTTCGAAACTAAAATTTTGATCTATGAGATAGAAAGCTGGAACAATGCAGTCGTGTGCACTTTTGCTCACCGGTCTGTAACCGAAACCGCAGAGAGACTATGACTCATTGTCTTGTGCCAGAACAACGGACGCTGGATTTCAGCTGAATTTTTTTCAACCTTTACTCAATAATACCATGATTTTTAGTTTCTTTAACGGCGTTAGAAAATAATAATCGGTTGGTTAATAATGGCCATTTACCTTTTCTGTTTCAGGTGAGTTGATGCTACGAAAAGTTGGAAGTTCATGCCGCTATACGCGTGAAACTGTGAGTAATGTGTATATTCAACGTGACGTAGGATAAAACTTTTTAAAGAAATCCTTCCGACAGAATCAAAATTAAAGAAGGAAGTTTAATAATTGACGAACTCACTTAAAATAAATTTATACCTGTAGGATAATTAAAACTGTTCAATATGAAAAATGGTCATAGCAATCAGTCAGACACGGAATATCACAAATTGTTAGCCATTAAAAAAGTAAATATTACTTTTTCTAATGAAGATTAATCGCCATTTGCTACCACCGTTGCCAAGAAAGTTTCAAATTCGACGAGTCACCGCGGCGTTCTCCCTTCATAAAACCGCATCACCGCGACGTACGTCATCCTTTAGGAATAATTCCGGCATTCCGTCGTCGGATCTATTGGATACAAAAATTGGACCTCCACTGCCATGTCCGCGCTCCGCCTTTTACCGATCACTCGTATAGATCCAGCCCAGCGACGGACGTCTCGGGCAGCGGATCTCGCAAACCCGATCGACGGCCCCGCGCGTATCCGCGTGTCACTCATGCACACACGTACACGCGGACCGGCGGGTGTAACGGCGCTCGGGCGAACGAGTTTTTCGCCGCGATTTCAGATCCTTGGGAACCGCGTAACGCCGCGCAAGAGTTTCACCAGCTCCACGGCGGCTGCGGTTTACTGCCGAGTCACCCGAATCGACGCCGAGAGCCCAGAGAGACGATGGCTTTTCTCCCGCGGTGTATTAGTATTATACCTGGCCCGTTTAATTGCGGCCGTTTGCTTTATTGCGCGGGACTCTTGTCACGGGACGCTACACTTTTACGAGACTTTCCAGCCGGGGCATCGGCTTGAATGGATTGTTTTTTGTTTCCTCGGTGGCGCTAATTGCACGATGCTCGCCGTGAAATACTTCGGCTGCAGGAAATTTAAGGTTCAATTCAAGCGCGCCGAGGTCTCCGGCGCCGGGGCGGAGGTCCGCAAGGAAGGAAGTAAAAAAGTTGATTGCGTTTAGGAAAAAAATTGATAATCCGTTGGAAAAGCGCAAAAGCTACGTTAATGAAAAATAAAACATGTAAAATATTCTACGACTATAAATAAACAACTAATGAATATAATTT
>JAXIUT010000048.1:16248336-16275316 GCA_035586675.1 Eurytoma californica | reverse complement strand
TAAAATGTTCCGTCGCTTGAAGCAAAAATATCTAGAAAGATTATGGATTATTATTATTATTTTTTTTGTTTGTTTAGCGTATTCGTTAATAATATTCATCTAAATAATCATTAATTAATCATTACATAAAATGGAGACGAAATAAAAATAATAATAATCGTTCGTTGGCAAATACATGGCGAAATGAAACTATACGATTACAAAGTATTATAGAGCTTTTTTTCTTACTTTCGAGGCGCTGAGCGGTAGTTAAGGCGACTTACAACACTTTTCGCTAAATAAAAAATACGCTCTGTACAGTCGACTGATACATGAAATAAATGATGCTGTTGTACTTAAAAAAAATGGGGAGTATCGCGCTTACGTTTACTAGTATTACATTAACTTCACATAACATATAAATTGTACTGTGGAGCGAACAAAGTGCGCATGGAGGTAAAGTCTATTCTCACGGGAAGTTAAATAAAAACGTTACTCGAGTACCCAGGTAGAAAATTTTTTGCGATACAATGTTCATCTTCTTACAAACGGAAAGTATTTTTTTTCCTTTATTCTGAATAATGTTGCTTGGCGAATTTTTACAAGGCTACGACGTGACATTCTTTTCTACGTGGGTTGTTTAAATAAAAAAAAAATACGAAGTATTTTATTTATTTATAAAGTAAAGTTAAAGACTTAGCGGGTACATTGGCAGTATAGCGAGTCGTCGAGATAAATAATTTTCTAATAAAAGAAGAGAAATATCACTGGTCTTGAGAGTGGGCACCGTAAGTGGCGAAAGTACTGATTCGTGGCGTGAGCCCCCGCTTTGCCTTGCTCTCGGCCGACGGGGTTAGATAAAATTTTCCTAAAATCTTTAATATAACCGTCCCCTCGAATAAAGTAAAAAAACAAGAAAAAAACAAGAAGGAGTAATTTTGAAACGCATCCGTTAAACGGTCAACAAGCGAAGGGACGACAACAATGATTAATCCTCGATTGCACAGTGCTAAATTCTTCTTCAACTTTTTTTCCGCCCGCCGCCGAGTTGCCAGGCGATTCTCGAAGAGGGGGACAATCGAAGCCGCGGATCGCACTTTCGTCACTCACGGCGAATGAAATTAATAAGATAATACCGTAAAAAGTTTGTTTCACAGCTGGATGTGCACCCAGCGCCTCTGTATCTCTCTAGCCTAAAATCTAAGTCGTACTTGAAGGCACTTAACACAAGGCTCTTTCGGTACACAAATACGTACACGTTTAAACGATACAAAATTTGTTTACTTCCCTCGTTACTTTCCTCATGTTTCGCGTGTACACGGGATTTTTCTTCTCGGTTTTCGATTACAATTCAATTTTTTTTTCACTTGTTCGGTGCAGTACGCTATTTTTCGTTGATTAATTTTTGTTTTCTTAAGTATTCCTAAAAGTTTTTATAAATGCAAAGCTCTGACGGCATGTGGCCCGGTTATTATTTTATAAATATGTATAATTTATATATGGTCCTGAATTTTTCTGAAATTTTGAGGAAAGATTCCTTGATCGAAAATAATGATCACGTGTCTCGGTATTTTGTCTAATGGAGCCTAGTTATAAAAATGGGAGACATTATTAAAAAATGTAGGGGAAATCTGCCTTGACAAAAATGTTAATTACTCGGAAACTAAAAATCTTAGAAGGACGTATAAAAAATGAAAATAAAGTACAATATAATAGCTACAATTTAAGACTTATTAGATTAAAAAATCTTTATCACGGTTCAGGAGTAATATATGATTGAAATTTCATTAAAAATAACTAAAAAAATTTGACGTAGATTATCTTGTATAAAATTTCTTCATTTTTTTTAATTGTACATTACTCCTGAACCGATAAATATTTTTTAATCTAATAAGTCTCAAATTGTAGCTATTATATTGTACTTTATTTTCATTTTTTATACGTCCTTCTAAGATTTTTAGTTTCCGAGTAATTAACATTTTCGTCAATGCAGATTTCCCCTACATTTTTTAATAATGTCTCCCATTTTTAGAACTAGGCTCCATTAGACAAAATCCCGAGAAACATGTTCATTATTTTCGATCAAAGAATTTTTCCTCAAAATTTCAGAAAAATCCAGGACTCGGAGGGTTGACACTCTCCTTGTGAATCACATTGAGTAAAGCTTTTTCACATTCATGATATAAGTATCCTTCACGATAAAATAAATAAATGTGTACGTATGTACAAAAACAATTTCGTTCCTAAAGAAATTTTATTGCTGCAAAACAGTTAAATTTTTGTTTTAGTTTTAATAAACGAATCGATTGTTTTCCCTTGAATCACTTCGCATTGTTCCTATTGAAAATATGTTTTCAATAGAAAGTCACATTTTCTAATCTTACATAAAAATACCAAAATACAAAACAAAGAAAGAATACTAAAATGTAAGAAAGCCCGCAAAAAATTAAAGAACACATAATTTAGATTGGCAGTAAGTAAGAAAGTAATTTTTTTATGCAGCACTTTCAAAAGTGCACAATCACACGAGTTAGCTCTTTTATCAGTAGCCTAACATCTAAAATAAAGCTAGTGAATGATATTTTTCCCCGGGCCACGTAAATTTCGTTAATTGCCTAAAGATTCATCAAATAAATTTCTAGTAAACCTAACGTCGCAAATGGCATAGCCAAAAATAAATAATACCACAATTTAGTTTTCTCCTTTCTTTCGTATTACTCTTACTTCATCACCTTGATCTTTTCCGCTCATCACAATTTTCATAAAGCTGACAGTTAAAAAAATGTCCTTCTTTCATGCACTCATTTCTTTCAACGGCTTAGAAAGAAAGCCAAAATATAAATGTAATTTTGATGTTCCAAATATAATTTTTTAATACTTTTTTTTTTTTTAAAAAAAGTAATAACTTTCGAAAACTTTTGTTCTACAAAACGCTTCCTTACTCTCGCAAATTTTTCTCGCAATTCAAAATTCTCTTTACATTTCCATTGACTTCGTCACCAAAAACTATAAAAATGTTGCGCTATCTTAAATTAGCTATAAATATAAATCTCCGAAATAAGCTTCATGGCGTGTTTTTTTCTGTCGATACACCAAAATTTTTCTAAATAATAATTTCGACATAATTCAAGTTCCAAATTTTTAATAATTTAGATATCACGATGCAGGATAAAGCTTTTGAAGTCTACCAAATATATCGCAGTGTTATGGAGTTGCAGCACAATTTTCATAACGTAAAACTAAAAGAACATGTAATTAACATTAAGATTGCGATTAAGTTTTTAAATTTAAAGTAGCTAAAGAACTGTGATCGATGAATTTTGCATACGAAATTTTCGCACTGCGAATTATTCTTCACCGACAAGTGTATTTGCGCACTTGCAATTGCAGCTTGCAAATAAACCAAGAGAGATAAGTGTTAATTAGTAAAAACTTAAAATCGAAATCGCATTTTTCACTTGCCGCCCCACCCATCTAAAAGATACTTTTCTGTTTTTTACCTTTTCTTTTAAATGATTAAATTAAACTCGCATATCAATTTAGGTATATCCTTAAATTTTAACTTTCTGTTAGACTCTCCCATGATAATTTTTTTTGTATAATTTTACTTTATCACCATTGACACCCAAATTAAAAAGAAAAGAAAGAAAATAAAAAAAAATTCACGACGCACCGTAAATATAAAATGATTAATAGCCCTAATTTTACACGAAATAAGCCCGATTATGTACCTACGTGACTCGCACATTAAAAAAAAGACCAATTGTAAAGTAAGAAGAGAAGTTTGTAGACCGATTAGACAAAATAAACATCTACCTCATGATAAAATAGCTTCTTACTTTATACTTGATATATAATCTAAACGCCAACTGCCTTTTTTTGCTACTTTACATGATTATAGAATTTTTTTTTCTACAAAATTTGTATAACGTGCAAGAACTCACGTCACTGATTTTTTTTACGTAAAATTTTTATCCTTTTTTTATTATAAATCTGCTCTAAGTCTTCTTTTTAAAATATTTAGCTCGATATTCTAAAACGCTTATTATGGCATACACGTTAAACACGATTAAAATTTCATCTTTACATTTAAATCATTGCTCCTCTGTTTTGTTCAGCAATTTATTCGTATTTAAAAGGTTCCTCGTGGTGTACATTAATCTATGATTCTGAAGCACTTGTGTTTTTTATTTTTCTCCTCCTGGATTATTTTTTCCCCGAGCTACGTCAAATTACATAGGTCACTTATACTTTTAGATCTCATTAATCTTTGTTATCTGGCTTATAAGATTTTAAAGGCACGTGTTCGTTTAAAAGGAGGATGCAGCCCTAACTCCCTGGAATTGTAGGCGAGATTCTTTTCTCGACGATTTTTTTTTCTTTTACATCTAAATTTTAACGTAAATGTTTTATTTCACACATTTTTTACGTTGTCCTTTGCTTTTCGAAAACAAGAGGTTCAAAGCGAGAGTACACCGGTGCGATGAGGGGCAACTGCTTGAAAGAGGAAATTCCTGCACTCCGCCCGTCGAGAACTCAAATGGCCTTTCAAATGCGCGAACGAATCGAAGCTCGATCCTGAGCTATGCTAAACTCCCAAGCCCTGGATAAATCGGCTAGAATAAAGACAAATTAAAGGGTTTCTCTGCTCTACGGTTACGCGCGCGAAGAAGGTTCGAACGACACATTGGCACAGCTTTCAACAACGGACTACTTTCGTTCTTTGAAAAAAAAAAAAAAAAAAATTCATCGAGAAATGTGGAAGAGCCAAGGCCGGACGACGTCATGTGAGCGGACTCGTCGATGCACAGGTGTGAATACGTAAATTCAAACTTTGAGTGCTCCCTTTCTTCCCCTACTTTCTCACCTTTCACTCATTTACTCTCGACTTTTAGCATTGATTTCGCACCGCCTTCGAGTGTTTTTTATTTTTATCCCTTTAGAGCAACATTAAGAAAATTTGTTTTTCTCAAAATAAAAGACGCACGCATACCTAATTAGCTTACCTAAAACCTTAAGCCTAGTATTTTTTTTTCTTCTAAATCTAATAATCTCCGTACATCCGATGACGACCATTAGCTTTGTCGACCTTTGAATACTCGACTGATCGCTGAGAACCTAAAATCGTCTCTTTATCAATCTTTCAGCTTTTCGAGTTTTCGTTTACCTTCACTTATAAATTTTTTTTTGTAGATTTTTTGTTATCGCGTCGGCCGCCATCGAGCATTGAAGGCCTCGTGAGGCACTATATTTATCACTATGTTCATCATTACCATCATACAGCTATATTCATATTTATATATACTTTTTATTTATATATAATATATCAAGTCGCTTCGTTAGCTTTCTTTTATATCATCAAAAAAACGTACCTCTCTTTTTTAAGCTAACCTTCTAAAATCGCTCCTAGTTACATAAACGACGCCCTTTATTACTTGTAAATTCCTTATATATTCTTATAAAGCCTTATCGTCATCTTTTCTCTCGTATTCGCCACTCTAGCATCCTGAAATCCGCGCTTTCAAAAACCCTCGACATCCTAAATAATTGAATTGTCCGCTTTAACCGAATTTTCTTTAGTACGATATTTTTGTTCCTTTCAAAAGAAAAAGAAATGCTTTCTCAGTGTCCCGACCCTCTCTACAAGCTACGCCTCCATCAATTCCTTTCACGTTCCATCTTACCAGCGCAACTACCCTCGCAAGCCTTAATATCCTTTAGACAGTAGTATAGTCGTCCTCTCTATATTATATAATCAAAGTTTTATTTTTTCTGCTTTTTTTTTGTTCGATTATTCGCGTGCAATATTTTCTCAGCTCTTTGCACTAACTGACGCAACGGACGTTACCGAGCCGAAACCATTTCGCCTTTGACTTGCTCGATTTCGTGAAGTCTGTACAGAGTATGAGTGTTCAATGTGGCTCGACGCACTCCGGCGAGTTAAAAAAAAAAGTGAAAGATCGATTTCGATCGGCCGAACCCGTGCGAGCCCGGTCGATCGAACTCGACTCCCGGCGCGTCGACAATAAATAACGTATGAGAAAAATGACTATCAGTGTTACATATACATATATATATAAATATATAGCTTCTATGCTGCATCTATATAAATTAATAAGATTAAAAGGAATTAAAATCGAGAAAAATAATTGGAGATGGCCTCGGCCCATTATTTCTTCCTTTGCGGACGCGCTCGCGACGAAAAGAAAAGCTACACTCCGGCGAGGCTCCTTGCCTACGTACGCTCTATGTATATATATATATATAAAAAAAAAATTAGATATAAATCTAGCACGACTTCGCAATTCATAATTACGTCTCTATCGATACAGTAGGCGATCGCTTAATCTTTATGAGTATGTGTACCTTCCGTCTTTCGTCTGAATCAGGTTTTATTTTCGTTACATTTCATCGATGAGCTATTATCCACTGCTTTTCGCGATCACCTTCGTCTCGCAAATATTGTCTACGTGTAAATGGAGAGTAGGGGGCGAGGCGCCGCGGCGTGGCTTTAGGAATATTCGGGGCGCGCGCTCGAGCTCGCCGCCCGCGCTGCTATATTTGGCAAAAAACTGGGTTAGTATTACGCGTTGTCGGAGGCTACACTATGTAGGGGGGCGTCGGACGGGAGGAGCGGAGGAGTCGGGCATGCGCCGCGTGGCTGGTGCGGGGAGGTCCGCTGCGGGCGGGATAATACTGTCGGTCGAGCTTTTTTTCGTTTTTTCGTTCATTCCGTTTTAAATAAGAGGTCCTATGTACAAGAGGGTGTATTGCGGGCTCGTGCTTCCGTCCGACACCGCGCCGTCTGGCTGTCTCGCTGACTCGGGAGGCAAGTGTGGGGGTACACTCGTACAAAGTAAAGTATATTATAGGAACGACTGCGGGTTAATGAGGGGAACGAGTAAGGGCGCGAGCGGGGGACTGCGAGCTTGAGCGCTTCGACGCTTGATCCTGATTTGCTTGCTTTTATTCCCCTTTTTTTTCGTTTACTTATGGTCTCGTCGGTCCAGCTGGGCGATACTATTTTACTTAAGTGCGAAGGCGATGTGATGAGTGATACATTTAATAAAAAGAAATCATAAATACGATATTTTATACAGCGTATTAAAAACGTTCTATTGGAAGAAAGCGCGTCACTATTTTTAAGTATAAATAAATGTGTAAATAAATGCATTGCATAGGAATCTTATAGTTGTACATTCGACAGTCTATGAGTACACAGTACTGCATACTTTATGGTATATATTAATATATATAATTAATATTATTATTATATTTAATATAATATCACTATTGTGTATAGTGCTCTATTTATAAAACTTTCATGATACTCTTTATGGATTTGTACGTGCACTTAAAGTGATTGTTAAAAAATGGAACTCAGATCTCGAAAAGTAATATTTCACTAAAAATCAATGCAACATCAATAAAAATTCACTAAAAATGATGAACTTGACTTGACTTGTATTGATTTTCAATGAAATTTCACTAATTACTAAGTAATCGTGGCTAATATTTTTTTCTCTGCATTTGGATGATAAAAGTAAATTTAACGGGGGATTATCGATAACAAAGAGAAATAACGATTTTTCAACAACCACCCAGTGCAGTGTGTAATGAAATGACTGAAAATGATGATGACTGGAATTCTATGACATGATAATAGACCAGCTGGATCGACAATACAGTGGCAGAACCTACTTGTATAATATAGTACATCTGACTTAATCGTACTGTTTTGAGTCCCCGGTGTGTATAGTAACCACGCGCACGACCGCGCTCGCCATCGTTAAAATATGGAACCAGTGTGACCAGAATGGTTGCTATGGAAGAGTTGCTCCGGGTGCTCGTGACGGCACCGGACGGTCCGCGTGTCCAGCTCAGGGCGCCCCGGGGTTTACCCCCCCCCCCCCCTTTCTCCTTCCCTCGGTAAATTTCGCAAATTTACATCAACCCACCCTAACTAGTATCCTAAAACGTCATGCGTTTAACGCGGCCCGCGCGGTGCGGCCGACGTGATTTTCAATCTAAGTCGTCGGCCTCGATATGGATCGGACTGCGGAAGGCGGCGGTGACTCTTCTCCCCTCTCGGCATACGTAAGTTTAAAAAAATAAAACAAAAATAAAGAGAAAGTCGAACGTCGAAAAAAATTGTCGGGGCCTGTGCGGCCGCCAGCAGGTGCGAATTTTCCACGGCCTCCTGAATGAGGCTACCAGACTACGAAATAGTTGCTCGCGCGTGATCCAGCGCGCTTCTATCACAGTGACTTTCACCACAGTACTCCCGTCCTCGCGGCCGACGCTTCGCCAAAGCGTCCGCCGAGCGATTGCACCGAGTCACCGACGACCCTCCGCGCGGCGGTATATTCCCTTAAAATTTCGAATTTTCTTTTGTTCGTCCTCGCTATCTCCAAAAGCCAAGGCCCCCGAGGTGAGGCCAGTCGCGAAACTTAAAAGCTACGATTAGTACGATATCTGCGGTCGTCGCGTCCTGAGGGTTATACGACCGAGCGCCGGATGCGCCCCGAGCCGGAGCTTCGAAAGACCCCTATTGACATTGTCGTCTCGATTTCACGATTATTACTGCTTTGTTTCATCGGATTATCGCGTTACGATGAGCGCTGGATTTGTATGCGTGGACTTGCGGACGTACCACACAGACACGCTTGTACCAGGTATACGAGCGAATGATAAAATAAATCTTACTAGTGTAGTTAAAACGTACGAGTAATAAAAAATACAAAAATCCAAAAAGCCAAGCTGGACTATCTCAATGCGCGACATCGGCCTCCTTTCAGAAGGACCACACTACGTGCATTCTAATGTCGGACATTCTCGAGTCTCCCTTACAAATTATGCGTACCTACATCCACTTGTGATGGATATACCATTAGAAATTGTTTTCTATTCACATCAGTGTTTTCTTTGAAGTATTTTTTTTAAATATTATTTTAAAGATTGTACTGCATGCGTCATTAGGATACTTAGTTGGGAAAATGTAATTTAGTTGTAGTTAAAAGACATTAATAATAAAAAGTCTGGGTATGTGATACTTTTTAAAATCAGGCTATGTTCAAAAGTCCTGCTTGTAAAAATAAATAAACATCCTAAAAAGGGAATGCACGTAGTACTATCTTAAAATAATAATTTAAAATAAACTTCTGTAAAAAAAAACTGTGATAAAATGCAATAAAGATACGGTAAACCATTAAAAATACAATCCATTAGCGTCTCAGGCCAAAGTCACAAAATCAAAATAAAATTTAGAATAAATAAATAAAACACGTTTACCAAGTCCACGAACCTAAGGTTTTATCTATCCTGTGAAAGTGAAATAGTGAATAATTCAGTAAAAACCGGTAGAAATCGGGTAAAAATGACACCGATGATCACTGAATTTTCACTGACTCACTTGAACCTCAAGATTTAGATTCGCGAACCTGACAACCGCATCCATTCACCCTTGAGTACCTGAAGCAACCTCTCACAAGTGGATGCAGCCACCAGGCATTTCAAGACATCCTCACTCGCCCGTGACTCGTCGCTTCATCCCGTAGACTCGTTCAGCCCCGGCCGCGATCTTAGACCATCTCCTGCTTGTAGATCTTCTCCTTGTGCATGCGCTCCATGTGGCGGGCTATGTGCATCTTCTGCTTGGCCCGGTAGACGCAGTGGGGACACTGGAACTGCGGCTCCTTGCCGCACTCCCACTTCTGGTGGTTGCGCAGGCTGCTCTTGAGCTTGTAGACGCGTCCGCAGGCCGGGCAGTTGAAGCCCTCGGGGTTGGAGCCGGCGGAGCCGCCGGTGGCCAGGCCCTTGCCCAGGCCGCCGCCCGAGCGCCACATGATCGATGGTACGGTCCAGCGCTGCCAGGCCGCGGCCCATTTCAGCCCGGTGATGCTCAGGTCCTCCGCTGGAACAACCAAGTTTCCAGACTTTATTTATCAACGGCTTTTTATTTATTTTATTTTTTTCAACTTTTCTTTTTATCAACGATGGTACAGCGCAGACGGGCCGCTCGCCCCGGGACGAGTTTGGCACTCGCTACCTTTTTTCTTTTTACTTCATTCAACTCAAATGTGATGCTTACTTTCAAAGGCGATTACAGTGTACAGCTAGAGAGTTCCTGCGAGGTCGGAATTCGAAGATCACCGCCCGATATGGTTTATTATAAACTCTCATTTCATTTTTTTGTGGTCGTCGGTTTGAAGCGTTAAGGGGATTGGCTATCGGGCGATAGTCTTCTGCTCCTCCATCACTCGAGATTGGCACAGAGAAATTTTTTTTTTTTTTTATCGATAGATTGATGCAGTGGCGTGATAGTGTGCACGAAACGTTCCTTTTTATCGAGGCCCCAAGCAGCTAGCTAGATGAGGAATCCTTTTTACATGTAAAAAGGGGCGACAATGGCTCTTCGAAAAGGAAAAGTCTACGGTATAAAGAAGCGGTTATTCCTCAGGAAATGTTCGTCCATTCCTTTTTGAAGCGCAAGCGATGAAAGTATTTCTATGTACAGTTTTGACTAGTTAGTGCGCATGCCTATGATTCCCCACTATCAATTTAGAGGAACGATTAGTTGTTTTTGTACTTTGCCAATTGATAATTATTGTAAAAAAATAGATAGTGGGGAATATTGTGCGATAGATAGTAGCTAAAATTAAAGATGCATCGAGCGATGACAGCACTAAAGAATTTAGATAGTAGAAGATACAGGTAAACTTTTGAGATTTTAAACAGATTTTAGAAGAATAGATTTTCAGAAAGTTGCAAATTTTTTTTTTAATTAGCGATCGCAAATTTCTACAATGATAAAGGCTTTGTTATTGGAGTAATTACTTTTACAAATTTATCAGTGTCGTAAGAAATATAAATAATGATACATAAATGTATTTACTATTTTGTAAACATACTCTTACAATGTGATAATATATATAAATATGTAATCTTATCATTTAATAATAAGTGTTGCTGAAAAAGAAACTTTTACAATTACAGTCATGTAAATTATTAGATTTTTTTTACGTGATCGCAATGTTCTCGCAGAAATAATAAATTCTCCTTACACTAGGTAACCATTAAGGCACTTGCGAAAAAAGTTGCTAAATATAAAACTTATTTTTTAACAGACGTAAATATCAAATATAAATTCGAACAAGGACAAAACAATGCCTTAAAACACAGCAAGCTGTACAAAAAATTTTGGCATTATCGGACACAACGAAGTGACAGCCATAGCATAGAAGTATCTCCTCCGATCATCTCTCGTAATACTCGCCAAACGGAACTTTACGCGTTAAAAAAAAAAAAAAAAGAAACGAGGATAAAAAAATAAAGAGAATTAAAAAAAAATGTGCGCCCGAGCCGAGAAATCAGTCAAACTCGGCGCGCGGCGTGTAGTTCAGGATGTACTCCTCCATGTTGTCGAACTTGTCGTGGTGCTGGCGGCGAATGTGCCTGATCCAGTGGGCCTTGCGCTTGCAGCGCTGGGGGCAGAAGAGGCACTGAAACTGCGGCTCCTTGCCGCACTCCCAGGTGATGTGGCGCTGGAGCGAGTCCTTGCGGGCGTAAGATCGGCCGCAGCGCACGCAGTCGAAGTGTCCCAGTAGCCGGCGGCCCGCCGACCGCTTAGCTTCCCAAGTGTCTGCAAGAGAAACGGCCCGTGGTTAGTGACGTCCCGAGCCAGCACGCCGACGAGACGCCCTACACACCCTCCGAATCTCAAGCTGATCGTTTGCTTTCTTTTCGAGACGCGACGGACGGCGAATGATTCTCGCTGATTGCGTGTCGGAATTTTTTGGGACTTTTATTCCTGTCTAATAGGAAGAAGACGGAAACGGAGAAAAAATTTGGAAGATACGAAGTTTGAAAAGATGCTTTTCTTAGTTTCAGGGGAGTGACGCGATGGGTAACTGCATTTGAACTTCAAGAGAGATCTCAAGATCATCTGAAGATCGCCTATCTTCTGAAATCCTTGTTTTTAGTATACTGGACTTTTTTTAGATATCCAAAATTTTCTCGACAATCCTGTTTAAAAAATATCGATTCGTGTTAATAAATACAGAGTCAACCTTCAAATGGCCTTCGGATTTCATGTAAAGATCAAAGACAAATGCTACCATCGCGATCCTTTCCGTAAATTTCTTGCATAAAAAGACTTTTTTTCGAATTACAGTTATCCAAAATTTTTAAGCGTCATCGTACTTAATCCTCGTTCCAAACAAAAAAAATGTTGGTATATCTTAATCGCTACAATGTCGTTTAATAATGTATATTAGTTTATACATTTTTTGACTTGATCATAAAACAAACAGTTTTTAATTAACCGCGATGTAAAAAGTCTCAGCTTTAGATCTAGAGGGTTGTCAGTGAATAGTGAAATATATGAAGTAAAAATTGTACAATACTAATATTAAAGAAAATTCGAGTCTTTATTTTCTAAGGACACGTACTACGATGAAATTAAGATTTAACCGACAATCAATTGTTTCCCTTATAAGCCGTCACCCAAAAACAGAGCACTCATTTACTTCAAACAAAAATTATATTTATTAATTTGTTAATGTTAATTGGAAAACAATATCTGAATCAAAGTCATTCCTTGTTAATGATCAATTTCTTAAAAATATACAAAACTTACTTTTCTTCATAACATAATTTCTTCGTTGGAATTTTGGAACTTCTCCAGTTACTTATCCATTGTTTTTTTAAAGAAAAATAATATTTTTGTCTATAATATAATCCACTAAGATACAAGATAATGAAATTTTAAGGTAATTTTTTATTTTTTGAGAGAATAACTATTCAATTATAGAAAACGCTGTATAACCTAAGTATTAGTTGTCACTCCACTAAATAAATTGCACCAAATTTCCATGGTATGACAGTTTTCCATTTAATTTTCTATAGACAGCATGAGGGACCCTAAAAACAAAATATACTTATAAATTACTGTTCAAAAGATACGACTGATAATGACTATGATTTACTCACCTCAGCATTAACATTTAAAATTCATAAATAAATATATATTAAAAAAACAAGAAATTATATATAAAAGATAGTTTTATTCATCATAAATATTTTATTACAATTACTTTACGATAGATTCCCGTTCACTAAATTTATATAAAGAATATAAACCAATTCGCAGCATCTAATTTAATCTCTTCTTCTGCTTCTGCCTCTGCGCACCCTGAAAAAAACCAAGCATTCGTTAGTAAAAAAAAAAATACCAAAGCCATGTAAAATGTTCGAATAGTTGATGACTCACTTGTCCTGGCCACAATGCCGCAGGATATGCTGCGAGAGGAGGTAATTTCGTCGAGTCCTGTAGCTGCAGATGTGGCACGCGAAGCTCGGCTCGATTCCGCATTCGTACTTCTGGTGGAACTTGAGCGCCGCTAGTGAACTATACCTTCTTAAACAGTCAGTGCAAGTAAACTCTAATTGAGACATTGTCGGAATGTTGATTGTTTCGTTTCCAGTGAATTCAATTGCTGCAAAATAATTTGAAACAGTTTTTCTAAGCCTCTGTTTTCACAATGTACTTATAATATTTACATTTAAATATTAAGGGTAGTAGAAGAATAAAAATGAAGAGAACTGTTTATGTGTTTTCATATTTTTCCTGAATTTTAGAGAAGATTGCTTTCTTAATAGATCTATCTAAAGGAACTAGCTAATGGTTAAGCTTAATGCATGTAAAAGTTGCATTGTGTACTGAATTATTTATCGTTACTACTGCGATTTTTATATACATGAATTCATACCAATTACAGTATATAATTTATATATATCTTTATTTTATATATATATCTTCAATACTAAAAATTGTTTTATTATTTTCAACAATAAGAACGATTTCTTCTTACATCTTCAGAATATACAAATACAAATTTTAATTACAAAAAACGATAACCCCTAGTAAAATTCTTCAAGTGATTTTCTTCATTTACTGTCATTAACACGTATTTCATAAATAGACTAATGCACATCTTTTATTATGAAAAATTGTAACTATCGACGAGTACATTTTTCTTCATCATTGTTTGTGTACCAACGATGATATCACAAACGATAGCGAAAAAAAGAGCAAATCTTGCCGATATTTTAATCCGTTTCTACAAATCAAAATATCCGCAATGAAGTTTACATTGATCCCAATCGGCTCTTTTCAATCGCAACGGAACTTATTGGTCTAGTAATAGGAATAATCGTTAATCTCCCTAAACACATTCATCAGTCTAAATCACAGTTCCTTCACCGACTGCAGGTGCGCTACACTGTTTGGTGAAATTTCTTGTAATGATTTGTGAGTTTATCGCGCCGATGGAATTTTTGTTCGCATAAGGAGCAGGTGTACTGGGGATCTTCATGGAGCTTCATGTGAGCCGCCAAGTTGTGTTTGTACTTGAACCAACTCTGGCAGGTCTGGCACCGGTACTGGGGCTGCTTCCCGCATTCGATTCGCATGTGCCGCGTCAGGCAGTACATGCGCAGGTACATACGACCGCAGTTCGGACACCTGAAGTCGTTGTTCCCGCTCGTCTTGCCCTGTAGAGGCTGCTGCTGCTCTTGCGGAGGGTAGATCACCGACTGCTGCCAGTAATCTGAAAAAAAGATAAAATGGTGGATGAAGCTGAGTTCTAAAAATTTTGGTTGCTTTGACGACAATTTAGTATGATGGAATTCCAACACCACCTGCTTCCATGTGACAATATTCTAAGATATTGTGGATGAGTGGAAGAAAATTTTACTAAAACGTGTAGAATTATTCGATTACATTTGAATGGCGACAGAAATTTGACGAATGATTGGTCTGTGCAACACTAATCTATTCCTTTTTTTGTACAAATTAACTTACCAATTGTGAGATATGTTTATAGCTGCTAAGACATAAAAATATGTAACAAGAAAATTACTTATATAACAAAATTAAAAAAAACAGAGATGTTATATATTGTCGATTTATTATTCAATGTAAATTTATTAGAAATAAAGATATAATATTTATAATATTCTATCGTCATATTTAGCGAAATAATAATATAAAATAGATCTACTTTTAACTTAATAAATCTATTCATTTCTCCAGTACAACAAAAACTTCACAGCATACATTGTTTGGTAATATACTATACATTTTTAAGCTCTACGTCGATTCTCGTGATGATTAAACAAGAATCATGTATTATTTAATAAAATTCGCAGGAAGACAATTCAATGTATTTATTCCGAATACATTGCTATTCTCAATTTTCTCAATGTTGGTTGAACGATATTCAATGCTTAGTAAATACTTGGCTCGATTCAAAAGATTCGATTAATGCGCTAATAAGTACACCTAATGTAACGTTAGAATCTCGTATAAAATTTCAAATTTCCGATGACACTTCGATTCAACGTCAACTTACAATCTCCGAGTACAATTTTGATCGATCACACCGTAAAGTTTTGACTTTTTTGATAAATAAAAAAATTTTCGGCCCTTTCCCTAAAAGTGAAGTAGTGCACTAATTACCAGTGAAAATCCTGAGAAATCAATAAAAACTCACTCTTAGTTAGTGAATTTAAAAAGATTTGTACCACCTTTAATTTCACTATTTCACTTTCAAAGAGCGCCGTTTGCAGAGTCTAATCACCGATGTAAGACCTATGCAAACCTCGTAAGCCGCATCCCAACCTCCACACCCATCGGTGTCGTCTTAACTGGCCGGCCTCTTGCGTCTCTGTCAGGTGAAGTTCTGCGAGTGCCAGACTCGCAGATTGGATTCCTTAGGTTGCTGCTGGCTGACCAGGTGCACCTTGAGGTGCCTCTGCAGGCTGTGCTTGTGCTTGAAGCGCGAGTTGCAGAGGACACAGCCGAAGGTCGCCTCCTTACCGCACTCGAGCTTCTTGTGACGCTGCAGCGTTATGAGGTGGCGGTAGCTGCGATTGCACGTGTCGCACGGATAGAAGGGTCGCGGCTCGCCTGCTAAGCCCACGCCGTAATAGCTACCTGAAAAATATACAGGATTACTTTGTCAGTGGGGTTTTGAGGCGCTCGGTGCGATTGCTTCTTTCCTTTTGCTACTAATTTTGTTTTTTCTAGGAGACGAAGTTATATAAGTTATGCTCGTGATATTCGCCGGTAAAGTTAGACCACTTAGTGACAAAAATTTGACAGATAAATTAAACACATAATAAGGTGTGCAGTTAATTTGACGTGGCATTAGATCTTACCTTTTTGACTTCTATGGGAAATGGTTTGCAGTTTCTAAAATAATATTAGTCGGTTCAAATTCATCGGTGGAGCATAAAGGAGTGTAATTTCGAGCAGGGAAAATAAAAACACGTCGATTACAAAAACCTGCAACGTGTTTCGTTTATTCATGTTATCAAAAATGATAATTACAATAATAATTAAATACAACGCTAGATTAACCTTTCCAAAGGGATTTAATACCTTAGGTACAAAAAGGATCTTTGTGGATTACAAAGTATAGTCTTGCATCACACTTCAAAAATTAAAATCAATATTGGTATTATTAACAATTTGGATTACATCGTTTATGTCAATAAGTACGATTTCCTAATTAATAGGTATATAAATTTTTTTTCAAAAATATATTAATATACCTTTATCCAAAATATTTCACATATACCTGTATTAGTAATTAAACCTATGAAACCATGGTTTGTTTAAAATTAATACTATGCGTACAAAATCAATACAGAAACCATGTGCAAAGTGACGGTAACAATAAAAGATAGATAAAAAAAAATAAAAAAAATTGGTATAAAATATAAATAATCGGTAAAGAGTATCCTTAGGTCATTGTCCTTAGGTGTAAATACTGATATTAGAAATACTGAGGCGATGACTCGTCTCTCGGCTTTGAACAGTTTCGTTGTCGATACACTTATGGTTAATATTACTAATACTATGAAGTTATTTTGGTGTCTTTTTAAATATTTTTTTTTTTCAATTGTAAAACGCAACTTTATCGGCGATTGCACGCGGTTCAACAATTGTCTTTTATGTACGCAATTTAAATAAGATTTATAAATAAATTAAAATCCATATCATATTACAATCATAATTAACAGATATTCATTATTTTTACAATAAAATAAGTACCTCTTTAGTGCTCAAGTTGGTAAACGTTTCCAGGCTAAGAAATATATTGAAAGTGTACAAAAAATATTTTTCTACATAAAAGTAAATTTAGGTTATTACTTACATTAACAATTCTAGGTGTATTAATTAATGCCAACCTATTATAGAAAATAACATCTAAGAAAATAATTTTTATATAATTTTTTCGAATTACATTATACTTACAATATTTTTCCTAGCGTAGGAATCATTTTTTCAAAATAATTTACTTAACAAATGTTTAGACTTTAAAGGTAATCAAATGTGTAACTTTAATTTTCATAAAAATAAAAATGTAAGGAATGAAAAACAAAAATGAGAATTAAAAGCATAATCTCAGATTTTAATGGACTAAACTTTGTTATGTCCTTCGTTATGGAATATTAATAAAAATATAAACTCTACACATCTTTATACAAATACTGGAATGTACACATGAAATTACAATGAATTACACTAGAATTCAATGACGCCTGAGTTTTTAATAAAGATCCGTAATAAGGTACTTGTCAAATTATAAAAAAATCTCGTGTAATACAAAAATTTTAAATCTATACATTTACCAATTAATTTCTATGCTTAAAAGTTTTATCCTTTACCTAAATACTTAATAAAATTTTGCAACAATGTAAATTCTTAATTAAAAAATACCCAAAACCTAGATTATTACGTTCAATATATACAAATTAAAAAAATAAATAAATGGAATTTTATGATAATAATAATTTTTTCCAAACTTAATAGTCATTAAAAAGTTAATATTGAACCTGCAATTATCACTTTAAACAGCAACGAAAAAATTTAGACCAACATTTAGATGACCCTAAGTAATTTTGCATATTTTGATTTTATTATGATAAAATCGTATACAGTTTGATTTATAGAGAACCAGAGACTTTTAGCAAATGGTTTATAAATTCATCTAAAAATATAGCTATACAAATCTTATATGCAAATTGTTTACATAGCATCAATAAGAAATTTATAAATTATTTAAGTAACAAATGTCTTTGACCCACCCTGTATGATTCTAGAAACTATAAAGATTAAATATAAAAATATGTCCCACTTCTTACAAAAAAGTTCATAATAAAAATATCGCTTCGTTATCGTACATACGTTTTCTTAGGCTATGAACTCTGATTTATTAAAAAACATATATGACGTATGAAGTATCATAAAATACTATTATAAATTCAAAAATAAAGATGAAAAATTAAAAATTTATTCGCTTTGATTTACGTCATTTACTTTTACCATAAAGTAAGGATAGAAAAATATCATTTACTTTAACTAATTTTCAATCTAAATTTCTCATCTTTATTAATGCAATCTCAACTTGGCTTAACTTCTAGACAAGATTCTGTCTAAGCGTAGTACCTTTGTCATTTGTTTTAAGTGCATAACCTTTGAAGTACACCATGGAATGTTTCGTTTAGAAGGAATACCATTGATTTAGCTATAGTAAATATAAAAACCCTACAACATTTGTACGATTATCAGACCACATCTAGAATAATCTAGATACGTTTTTTGTTCAATGAATACAAACAGTACGTGCTTCTATTAACGGTAGAATAATCCCGAATCCTAGTGGAAGTTGCACTTCGCACTTGTTTACATTTACAAATCAATTGTATAATAAGGTTAAAAAAGTTAAATTAAAATACCTTTTGTAAACGTTAGAAGAAGTGGCAGATCACTTCGTTACTTAGGGACAAATATGTACCTGTCAACGATAGAAGCAAATATTTTCACTTCTATAAAAAGATCAATTTTATTAAATTAAAATAAAAAGTAATTTTTGTAAAATGTTCCATGTACATTCTATAACCAGCAGAAAATATCTTGAAACAGAAAGGCAATTCATTTTTAAAAGCAGACGTTATCCCTGATAGAGATCGACCATTTTTATTAGTTTAATAAAAAAAGAAATCTTTTTTTCAACAATTGATCAGAAATTGGTCTGTTTGCAACTAAAATATCATTTTTAATAATTTCAGCTATGTCCCTTTTGTCCCTGTAATTTGTTTTCGACCCCGTTAAAAAAATGTAGCTAAGTCGTTTAAAATACGAAGTTTAGCTGGATCTTTTTCAACAGCGAAAGTTTCTTCTTCGCATTCTATATTACAAACCACGAATTAGATACAGTAATTTCTATACAAGACAGGCTCACCTTTGATCGTAGGTAACGAAGTGACTTTCCCTCCCCAAACTCAAAAGTGTCGAACCTACTCAGGCACCTCAGGCGCTGTCATCGAAGTTGCCCATCTTCTGATGATGCCGCTTGTAGTGCACCGTGAGGTTGCCCCTCTGGCGCGCCTTGTAGGGGCACTCGGGGCACTGGAACGCCGGCGGCTTGCCGCCGCACTCGACCATCTCGTGCCGTCTCATGGTGCTCTTCCAGCGGTAGCCCTTGCCGCAGAAGCGGCAGCGAAACTTGCGCTGCTGCTCGTGCGGCACCCCCATGTAGACGATGCTGAGGTCCGAGCGGGGCTGGGGCAGCACCTCGAACGAGTCCGGGAAGACGACCTCGCACGAGGACCGCTCCGTGCCCTCGTTCCCGTTGTTGTTGTTGTTGTTCGTCCCGCCGCCGCCGCCGCCGCTGCTGTTGCTGCCCGTGTCCAGGCTGCGCCGCTCCCCGCGGGTCGACGAGCGGGTCCGCTGCTTCGGTCCGCCGCGCTTGAAGTCCGAGCGCAGCAGGGACAGCAGCGCACCCATCCCTGCAACAGCCGCGCACCAAAAGTGCCGGTGTAAGCGTGAGACGCTCCGAGCTTGCGGACTTTTTTTTTAGCGGGGAAGGCTCTGCTCGAGTCCGAGGCGATCTTTGACCGGTGAGGAGAGGTGCGAGAAGACAGATCGATCGGTTAACCCTCAACCAACCCAACAGAAATGACCAGCCAATAGCCTTGAGAAAGAAGTACCCAGTACCAGTGTCCAGTTTTTTTTTTAAGTGGAGTTATGTATACAGTGCAGCTGAGAAAGATCGAGAGACTTTTCGTGTTGGTGGTTAGTCGTGTCCTCGCAGTAGAGGTGTCAGTCGTTCAACCTTGAGAAAGTCAGTTCGACGTCAAGAGGAAAAGTTGCAGAGACAGAACTACCTACGTTCTTCAGCAACACCAGAAAATTACTAAAAATTAGAAATTAATGTACACAAGTTGAATGCGAGAGTATTTACAAAATTGTACATGAGAATAAAACAAATGCAGTAAACCAGCGCGGACGATTCAAGTGGGCTATTTTTTAAAAATACATTATTTTTTAATTACAACAAGTAGACATGCAAATTTATTTGCTAATAATGCCAACGAATTCTGATTGTTCACGTGTATTATATCATCTGTGAACGTTTTATGAATCAGGTTGGCCTTCTATAGTTTGCAGTAATGTTTATCAGGAAATGCGTCACTTTATGATTGGACGTTGATGTCAATTTTGCCGAAAAAATGACACAAGGAGACCTGAAAATTAAAAATATTATTGGTTAGTAAAGCGTAGCAAAAGTGAAATAGTACGAATAAAAAATGTTACTTACCGAAAAATCTCATTTACTTTACATTGCCATTAAATAATTGCATTTGAAGAGGTATGAGTTATTTTGACGATAATAACGTACAAAATTTGTACGAAAATATTTATTGCCGTTTACAAAATATTTACAATTGAAGATTCAATTCTATTCAGAAAATAAATTCACTATAAAGTATCAAAATAATTTTCTAGTTCTTCTAAAAACCCTGTTGCAGTCTCAAAATCTATTGCATCATAAGACCAGAAAGTTTACAACACATCGTTTTATTCAAATATTCAAAATTTGTTTAATTAATTAAACAAATTATTAAAATATTTTCGTGAAGTATTACACAAAATTAGGAAAATTATTTATCAAAATGCAAGTTGAGCTTCTCTCCCTTTGGAAATAATTTAGTGCAGAAATTTTGGAGAATTGATTTCTGTGAATAATCCATACTTAAATTTCTTGTAGCATTACACGCCGAGATATCTAAAAAAATTTATTGAATTAACTAAAGTTTCAGCTCTATTTTCTTATCGATAAGCTGTTGATATGCAGACGTAAGAAATGCAAAAACAAATTATTGCACACGAGACAATAGCGATTCCAAAATTTCAGCAAAAATTCACTTCTCAAAGTGTATGGACTGCTCTTGTAGGTAAATCCTTCGGATCTCATCACAGAACATTGGTTTTGTGCTTTCCGACGACGTGCACTCGTAGGTTATCCTTTCGCTTGGCTCTATAGTGGCAGTAAGGGCATCCAAATTGCGGCATCTTCCCGCACTCCAGGCGCAAGTGACGAAGCAGCGAGGACTTTACGTTGTACGTCTTAAAGCAATTTTCGCAAGTAAACGCTCTCATCGAGCTGTCCAAGCGATACCCTAGAAAACGAGGAAAACAGAGTTGGTTAGTCAAGCGAATATAATGTCGGTTTAACAAGCTGGTCAAAGTTTACACACATGATGAAATCAAATTTCCAATGTTAATTGATGATAATAAAATTTAAAAAAAAAAAATATAAAAATATAAATAAATAATAAAGTTAATGGAATGTGTTGTTTTATGAGATTGTCTGAAAAATAAAGAAAAATATGTAAATGAAAGATAAATTAAATTATTTTGAAAATGATGAAAGAATGCAGAATTTGCAGGAATTACAAATATTTTTACAGTTTTATTAAAATTTTTCTCTTAACATGGCTTAAAATTTCATTTTTTATCGTACATTTTATTTAACTGCTATTATCGAGCACAGAGGACGAAGTTATGGAAATGTAATATAAAACACATTGCACTTTACCTATCGATACAATTCGTCTTCGATCACAAATCTCATTTTTGCTACACCCGAAGTATTTACAATCGAGATTAAACAAGATATAAAAAATTTGCTCTAAAATCGTATCAAAAATAAAGTTACACTGAATCTACATAAGTATAGACAAAAATAACCGTCTAAACAACTAAACTTATACATCATTAAATTTACCACTAATATACATAAATAAAATAAAATTCAGCTGGACCCTTATTTACAACCCAAACAGCATTTTATGCCTGATTTTCAGTGCTATCTCTTCGTCGTTGGAGTTCAAGAGTACGGGCCAGCACTCAGGCGAGTCTCTGACGTGCCTGATCAACGACTTTCTCCACTTGTACGACTTGGCGCACGCTAAGCACACACTTCGCGGTATGTCCACGCCACCTGAAAAAGACAAAAATCGAATGCCGAATAAGTACCGATACCCCACACAGTCATCAATAATATTTATATAGGAAAATGTAGTAAATGATTAGTCTACTATAAAATGTCGCAGTCCTCATCATTGAATTAATAAACGTAGATAGGATAAGTGCATGTACATGTGTTTATTCGAAAAAGTATTTTACAGAAGACAAGATTCGCCCGAGTGTTAAATCCCTCACTACCTAGCGAACGAATGATCGAGTCATTACTCTACGAGTACATATTTTTTACACTTATTCCAGTTCGAGTAGTGTCGCAGTCCCAGACCAACTCTATATGTACACCTGTCCGTACTTCGCG
Organism: Eurytoma californica; assembly: GCA_035586675.1. NCBI lineage: Eukaryota > Metazoa > Arthropoda > Insecta > Hymenoptera > Eurytomidae > Eurytoma > Eurytoma californica. The sequence goes on along the minus strand of JAXIUT010000048.1, from coordinate 16,252,637 downwards.
CGGGGGAATGGCGTGCCCGAATGAAAGGGGTTACAGTGGGAAATTTAGTCCTCGATCAGGCCGTGCCTCAACACCGTGCCTGTTGCGAATGTGCTTAAGCAGGTTGCAGTGCAATTTTGTTCTCTTCGTGCAATAGGGACACTGGTGCGTGGCCGGCTTCCCGCACTCCTGCTGCAAGTGCCTCGACAGCGATCTCTGATAGGTGTACACGTTGCCGCACTGGTAGCACTGGTACGGCCCCCTCTGACCATCTGCAACAGGAACACACGCAAGTTGATGAAAATTCATTGCTGCAGCGGGACGCGGCTGGATAGAACAGCAATTACTTTCATTAGCGAGTCGTGTTAAAACAATGCCGTTTTTTTACCCCGGGCCACAGAAATAGTACACGTGTGTTGATGGTTTCTTTTTTATTTTTTTGTCATTTATTTACATGGTGTTAGATTGGTTTATTGACATACAGGGCCTTCGAAAAGTAGGACAAAATATAAATGCTCAGTGATAAATGAGATAATTTAACGGAATCTTTTTCGAAGATAAATAAAAGGATAATAATTTATAGTTGTAAATTCTTTTAAAAAAGATTTGCAATCCTTTGAAAAATGAGAATACATTCGTACTATCGATACAAATTAAATAAAAATGAAAACTTTAAAATAATCTCTATTTACGTATTAAATAAACGATTGCCTTTATGAATCAATTAAAAATAATTGTTATCTTCATTCATTAAGAAGGACAATCGCTTATTGAATAGTCAATTCATGCGCATTAATAAATAAAATAATCTCGACTAATTGATCTTCTTTACAACTATCTGTTTCCTTCGGAAGATGATAAAAGCACACAGACATTTCAGTCCCAAGAAAATTGAAAATTTAAATTTCAACGAATAGTCGGCTTAGTGTCTTCTCCTGTGCTTGTCATGCACGTGCCCATGCTTATTGCGAATGTGTTTCAACAGATTGCAGCGAAGCTTCGTCCTCTTCGCGCAAAAAGGACACTGGTGTCTGGCCGGCTGGCCGCACTCCTGGTGCACGTGCCTCGACAGCGAGCTCTGATAGGCGTAACTCTTGCCGCAGTTCAAGCAACGGTAGTAGTTATCTGAAACAGAAGACAGTAAATTGATGTATCGAGGTGCTCTTTCAGTCACATAGTCGATATTTTATTGTGCTTTTGTTAATTTTGCGGGTTCACTTAGACACCTGTAAAAACACTATTAGTTTGCGAACACATCGAATTCGCGAAGAAAAGGAAAACAAATTCATGTGATGTTTATAAACGATGAAGCTAAATGATGTATTAATGGATGACGTTTGATGATTTCGTTAAAGCATTTCTGCAAACTTTATTGGCAGATTTACGAAAAAATACATAGGTACATAAATACTATAAATAATTAGCCTAATGTAAAACAATTTGATCATTTATCGCACTGTATGATTACTCACGGGCGACTTACAGTATCTTTAAGGCAAATCATAAGTGGTACAGAAAAACATCGGTGGACAAGAAGTGCAATCACAAAATTATCTTACTCTTGAAGGAAAGTAAAGAGAGATTATTGAGCACACTAAACATGTAATTGAAAACATGTCACATGAAAAAGCGTCCCATTGACGTATTGGACAGTAAGCAAATACACAAATTACACAATAGGGACTAGGCGGTACAAACTCTTATCTGCTAACTTAAAAGATACGTTGGAACTTAGAACTTTTATTAGAAGAATTTTTTTACAAGCTATAAATTTTTTTACAATTCTTTTAAATGTGAAAATATGTGATTTTAAAAGAGCAACGTTATTCTAATTTTTCTTTAATTTTATAATTTCATTCACTTGTAGTGAACAATTCTTCACACTTGCTTTCAAACCACTCGTTTAGTTTAAAGTTCTAAATTATTACGCAATATTTTGTATATTTGATATTTGTTTATTTTAATAGCTTCATTCTTTCGTTACGCACGAAGATAATCATAGCCAACATACAAATCTTAAAAATCTCCCCTTCACACTCATCAGTAAAGACGACGACTTACCCATAAATCCATTTCTTTCTTTTTTTTTAAAGTAATTCAATAAATCGTATTCAATAAATCGTTTTTAAAAATCATAATAATTTCTTCAATTACATCACATATAATTTTAAATTTTACGTTAATAATTAAGTTCCTAGAAAAATATTACTATTAAGTACTTTTATCTAAATAAAGTAGATTCGATACTTCCTTTACGTGTGAAGGAAAAATTTTACTCTCTGCACTTTCAAAAAAGGAACATTTAGACCTTGCACTCTTGCAGATCAAAGTCACAATCCTACTGGACAATATTTATGATACACTCGCCGCTAAAATCAGCGAACTAATTCAATGTTAAAAATACCTCACAAAGTGAAACGAACAAGTCGATCCGTCCAGTTACCTTCTAAATATTGTCGCCATTTATACACTCGAAAGCTCGCGTCCCTTTGAAATCCAACGACTCGCTTGATCGAGACAAAAATTTTCGCAGTCTTTCAAAGGTACGGCAAACCGTCCGAACAGACGATAATCATACAGAAGAACGAAGGTGCCTAGAAAATATCCGTCCTGCGGGCCCCGAGGACCGCAAGCTCTCACGTGTTGGGCGAGGTGACCTTGAAGTGCTGCTCGGCCTGGTGGGCGTGCAGAATGAATGCCTTGAACGCGGCGAACGGGCAGAGCGAGCACTTGAACTGCGGCGGCTCGCACTTGTGCTTCAGGTAGTTGCTCCACATCTTGTAGAACTTGCTGCACTTGGTACAGGTGTAGCCGAGCATGTGCTCGCCCACGTAGGTCTTGCGGTACGCTGCGAACAGAGAAGCAGAGGGGGATGCGAGGTTAGTCGGTTAAGAGCTCGCCCGCGGCTTCCCTATCGCTTCGATTCTTTCGTGTGGATTTTTTTTTTTTTTTCTTTTTTTTAGGGAGGGCAACAAAACAACTGCAGTCGGTAAACAGGTGGAGCGGTTTAAGGTCCTCTGAGCACTCAGCGGATAATAAAAAACTAAGCAATGCGGTCTACAAGTTCTGTACTACTTTCTGGATCTTTCAGTTCCGGATGTGTTTTTTTTTACTGTCAACACTTACGGTAATTGTTGCTCACTATCGTGCTTAAAGATATATTGGAAATTGTACTTATGTTTGTGATTATTAGGATCAACCAATAAAGTTAAAATGTTGTCTTTTCAAAGTTAATCTTCTGATTCACATAGTTACCCAGTTGCAGGCCCACCTGAAAAAAATAAATATGATTAATAAGTAAAGTGAAACACATAACAGGCATACAATAAGCTATCTACTAACATATGAATAAAAAAAGTCTTTCATTATGTCGTAATAATCATTTATTTACAAATATATAATTTCAAGGAACATCGTACACTTAGACATTTGATTCTCCTATGCACATCCCGAACCGTAAAAACTTATAAAAACATTTATAATAAACAGTGCTGCAAACTAAAAATTAATATATCACAATTATTTATTTCGATCTAAAAGAACAATTAAAAAAAGTCGAAGCTGAGGGAATCGAAATGTCGCGACGGCGCAGCCTCCTTCGTCACTACAGGTTGTGGTGCTTCTTCTTGTGGTTGTTGATGCTCCACTTGTGGGGGCTCTGGTAGCCGCAGAGCTCGCAGCTGAGCTTTGGCTTGGCGTTGACGCACTCGAACTTCTGGTGTCGCCAGAGCGAGCGGTGCACCGCGTACGACTTGCCGCAGACCTGGCAGGTGTGTAGTCGCTTCTCCGGCAACGGCAGCGCGAGCCAGTACGTCTCTGAAACGAGATCAGATCGAGGCGTCAGTGATGACTGAAGGGGGCTCGGGCCTACATTTATTTTTGTACATTGAAGTTTACACGCGACCATTTTGTTGTTGTTTATTGAAAGACAAGGACATTTCTTTATCAATTTCATTTTATTATTATTATTATTATTATTATTATTATTGTTATTATTTTTAAATATTTTAAAAATGTTAAATCAACGCTACAGTTGCTTTTTTACCTATTTACAGAGTTGATAAGTATGGAAGAGGTACGGAGAATGGTTTGTTATTATCTCTGCAAAAATAAATTTTAAGTTGGATTGCTGTCTTGGCGGGTGTATTAAACTGACAACAAGCCTTACATACCATTCGTTAAAGTAGCAGTATCAACCTTAAAAAAATTCAACGTCCCTTTAAAAAAAGCAGAAACTGCCTTTAGATTAATAGTAGTTTTCGATACTAGTGCGTCAGATGTGATTTTTGGACGAGTGTGAGTTTAGCGCCCGAGCGAAGCGA
>JAXIUT010000048.1:16228139-16248236 GCA_035586675.1 Eurytoma californica | reverse complement strand
GTCTTGTATATTAAATTTTCCACGCTCTTCATTCGCATACTTCTGAGTAATCCTCAAAGTAAACGAATAAAAAAAAATAAAGTACATCAACTGAAAATAAAACGTCATTTTCGCCTAAGTCTGCAGGCTGTCCTCGCCCTCGCCTTTGACGAGCGCCTGACAGCTCTGCTCGTGACAGTTTTTTATGTGCCTGCGCACGCAGGAGGAGTACTTGGTGCGAAAGTCGCACAACGGGCACTTGAAGTCGGCCGTCTGACTCTCGTGGAGGTTGCGCACGTGTCGCTCGAGGTTCGCCTTGTACGTGCTCTTGTAGCCGCAGTAGTTGCACCGGTATTGCATGGGCTCGGGGTGGCGCTTGCAGTAGTTCTGAACGTGCCTCTTCAGCAGCCACCCGGCGGTGAATCCGGCCAGGCAGTACGGGCACGTGTACTGCTTCTCTCCGGCTCGGTACTTGCGCCAATCTGAAAAAAAAAAACGAACAGGTCGGGTTAGCGCCGCTGGAGGCAGGCTTGTTCGGAGCTACTCGCTTTCTAGAGGACTCGAGGCAGAAATTTTAGAGATTTTTTGGTCTTCGAACGTTTCGTGTATTTCGCTGTAATTGGCAATCGTTTACAATATACGAGTATGCACTCGTATAATACATGATGTTGTACACTCAGTTTGGCAAATACGTTGGGTAAAACACGTTGGGTTATCAACTTCGGATTGATCACATTAATGAGTTGGAGGGAAACGGAGAGGGTCCTTGGTGGTCGCTGGATCTGCAGAGCTGAGCCTTGTGCTCGCGGATAATGTGGTATTTGAGCAGAGTAATGATTCTGGCGCGGTGGCTGCAGTACGGGCAGGGATAGAGAGGCTCTATCTGGCAAAAGTAGTTCATGTGCTTTCTCAAGCTTCGCCAGTCGCTGTAGCTCTTGTTGCACTTCAGGCAACTGAGCTGGCGCTTGCAGTACTCCCACACCTCCGCGGGTAACGTATTGCAGAACAGCGGTACTGTAACAAATGGAGACAGAAGGATTCGTCAGTCAGTCGTAAGGAACTGAATGAGTACTACTTTGCATGTGTGTTTTATGAGGAGTGATTGGTAAATAACTTTGAAACTTACGAGAATTGCAGACTTTTTTCCCTGTTTCTTATCTTGAGTTATATCTCATCTCATTTTAGGTGTTTGAAAGGTAAAAGGAATTGATCTGACAAGTATTTAAAAATCAAATTTTTAATTTTCATTGAGAGTTTTAGTTAAAATACAAAATAAGTTATTCACAAGGTGAAATGAGCGACGATGTTGACTACAGTATTGAAATTCCTACTTGCTTGTCAATGAATGCAGATAGTGAGTATACCGTAGGTGTTGTTAACCAGTTCAGACTTCTTGCCTATTGGAATGGACATAACTTTCTGGAAGTTTTTTTATTGTAAAAAACTGAAAGTGAAAATAAACATATATATGAACCACAAACAAGTTAAAATATCTTTTTGAATTTTTTCTTTATGTGAAAAAATTAAGTCTGAAAAGGTTAACACAAATTAGTCGATGCATATGCACATCTGCTCATCCGTAAAGCAAAGCTAACATATGCTTACTTACTCAAGACCTATTGATCGTCAGTTATGAGCGCAATGATATAGATGCAATTAAAGAAATCGTTTATTCTAACTTTAATTTCTTCATTAGCAATAACGAACTAAAAACTTTTCTTACAATAAAAGTAAGCAGGAATTTTGTTTTCTTCGACAATGATTTATCTACAAAGTTCGTATACTTCTCCTTACAACTAGCCTATGTACAAAAGAATCTCCTTTCTAAAACTACAGACAAAAATCTCGTGTCAATTCGTTAATCAATTCGTTAGAATCAACCGTCTTTCTTGTATCTTTTGCAGGTCTTGAGGGGCGGTCGGAAAATGTTGTGGTACTGCAGCAGATGCCGCCTCAGGCTGACGTTCTGCGTGAAACTCTTGTCGCACATGTCACAGGCGAAATTCTTGCGTCCGCCGCACTCGAATTTCAGGTGCTTCTTCAGGCTGTGCATCGACTGGTAGCAGCGGTTGCACTGATCGCACACGTTCAGAGCTCGGCCTGCAAGCAGAAATACCAAATTGACGCGTGAGCGTGGTCTGGCTGAGCTTTCGACTCTTATCCGGATCCGTCGGCGGGAAAAGGGGAGGATCGAGGTGCCTCGCGGAAAAGGAGCTATCGTGGATTCCTGGCTGAGAAACAAAAAGTTTACGAAGCTTAAATTAAAGAAGAAGCCGTTACCATCTCCAGATTTAACGTAAAGCAGGAGTAAAAAGTTTTAATTGGGTAGAGTAAATTAACGAGCAATCGAATTCACTTGTGGCTCTCGTCATTGGAAAGTCTGAAATAAAAAATTAAAGGTGCAGTTTGATCGATCTTTGTCTACTCACCTAACGTTTACCTTGCTTCACGGATTTATAGACAGGCACAATATTGGAGGAGCTATTACCAATTGTTTTAAGTACATTCAATAAGGAACTTTATTAAATCTTATATTACATTGGCTGCTTAATTATATATTTATACAATTATTTAAGTAAAATTGTTACAAATATGCTTCACTCGAATTTATGCAATGAAGCGAGGAACAACGCACGCTTTTTGTTGGCGAAACCAAAAGGACTCTGTGAATGCACTAGCACTAGAAAACTAGAAAATTCTGCACATTTGGCGCACTTTGGAATAGTCGGTAGAAAAAAATACCTAGAATCTCTAAGAAAAAAAAACAATAACAATTCAATCGTAACTCGCAGTCAGTGTCTGTAAGCGAAAATAAACTAATCAAACTTTCTCGTATAAACAAATACGAGATTTTTTGAACGAATTTATTTATTATCACTGAAAATCAACTTCTCTTTCATGATTAGATCGCGTTAGGCTTGCAAGAGTGGGTCAACGCTTGAGTTATGAATTTGGTTGGAACTTTAGGACACGGTTACTTAACTTTTATTAACCCTTAAAAGACACACCTCCAAAAAATTCAATAAAAGAAACATGATATAAAACTGATCTTGCTGGCGAACAAAGTTGTAGATTAGATCAAATATATACGATATTTTTACTGATTAAATAATGAGTGACTTAAAACGATTCAAATCAATAAACGTAATAAAGTGAAAAAAGGTGACTTTCCGTGGAATCGCTGCAACGATCCTAAGTGTTCTTTAAGGGTTAAAATTTCAACATAAAAAAGATATTTGCGCTAAAAGCATTTCAAAGTGGAAATTGTTAAAATGTAATTTTTTTTTACCAAGTTATCAATACCTTTTAGTAATCTACTCTAAAAAAATCAGCTCTACCACATTTTTATGTCGAAAACGTCAAAAATCCATCCTCTATCCTAAAAGTCGCAACCAAATCCCCCACCCACAGATCGAACCGCACTCCTCGTTGAATCAGGCCCCGGCGAACTCCTACGCCGAGTGCCTCGACCTGACGTGTCGATCGAGGTTGCTCTTCTGCGAGAACTTGGCGGGACAGACGGGGCAGGGGAATCGCGGCTCGATGCCGCACTCGTAGTTCTGGTGGCGCCAGAGCGACGTGAAGAAGGTGTAGTTCTTGCCGCACTTGGAGCACTGGTGCTTGCGCTGGCCGGGCCTGGCCTGCTGGCACGAGGCGGGTCCGCGGGCCCGGCTGCGGCCCCCGTGTCTGACGCCGTCGCACTCGTAGACGCGGTGCCGCAGCAGCACGGACCGCGAGCCGTAGCACCGGCCGCAGTCGTCGCACGTGTACCGTCGCGGGTAGGCTGAAAGCAGAAAGCAGAGCAGGTCGGTTAGTAGGGTAACTTCGCGGGCACGACTTCGGCACTACGTCGCACCGGGGCCGGCTTGATCGGCCCGCGGTTACGACTCACGAGCGACGGTGTACCGTGGAAACAATTCGAGCTAGGGGTGGAGAGGAAAGTGCCTGTCCTCTCCGTTTCTAGCTTTAAAGCGTTTTGGCTATAGCGACTGTCGACGAGTTCGATCGGGTTAAATGAGGTTTGTAAGTGTAAGCTATGACAACATGAGTGCACATGAAAAAAAGTCATCGGGTTTATGTAAATCGACTGAGATTTCTTATTTGTGGGGATGGAAAACGCTGGAGAAGGGCGGGAGAAAATTCAAGATGCTTCAAAAAAAAAATTTTCACGAGGGGTGGGAATTTATTAACTTAACAGTATATGTTAAAAAACAAATTATCATTTTAATTAGCTCTCCTGTATATACACTCAATATGTACAAATTTATAATGATTATTAATAAATTTGGTAGATGAAATACTGAGATAGTCGTAAATAATTTTCCTTACATTAAATAATAGATTTTTGGTTATGCGTGTAATTTAAGAATAAATTACAAACACGCCCTGAAATAATGCAACAGTTATTGATCCCAATTTGTCAATGGCATTAATTGATAAAAGAAGTAAATAAACAGTTGAAAACGAAATAAATCAAATTTCCATCTGTCTCGATGTTCACTCAAATCAGGCGTTTTGATTGTTCCCATCACGAGGAAGAGTAGGAAGCCGATGGAAGCCACCCCTTAGTTCGGGGTGTACTCGTAGGCACTGTAGTTCCCCGTCTGCAACTCGTGCTCGCTGCCGTCGAAGAACTGCTGCTGGTGGTGCTGGCCCCAGGGCCGCTGATGCCGCGCCAGCACGTGCTTCATGAGGCTGTCCTTGTAGCGCGTCCTGTGCGGGCAGTAGGCGCAGCTGAACTTCGGCTCGACGCCACACTCGAACTCCCGGTGGCGCTTGAGGTGGTGCTTGTGCTTGTAGGCCTTGCCGCAGGCCGGGCACACGTTGCTGCCGCCCTCGTACCTTTTCGCTGCAACAGGAGGAAACGTCTCATGCATCAGCAGTTCGGGTGGTGCTTAGCTAAATGAGCAGTGTGAACTGGCTCACCGTTCGCTACTCGCAGGACTATCCTACGTGAAAGATTGACGCGTCGAGTGAACGACTGATGGACTGGACAATTTGTTTGAACGGTTCTCTCAAGTCTTTCTTTTGACATTGACAAGGAGATGACCAGGTATGCGGCTTCTGAATCTCGCTAAAATTTTGGATTATAATCGTTTGTTTCATTCCTTTGAACCAAAGAACCTTTCTGCAAAAATTCATCACCCACATTTATAGTCATGTCCTTGTAAATGAAATTGAAATAAGATTATATTTATTGCTGCAAAGTGAATAGTTTCAATTCAATTTTATCATCAAAGAAACATTTGAACGAACCTATTCGTAGTTGACCCAGTATGAGAAGATATAGCGATTGAAAAAAGCGGAGCGTTAAAAAAGTAGACCTAAAGCCACTGTATACTGTTATAACTCTTTATTATAAGTTCCGCACGTTCAGTCATTCCTAACTCCAAATCAGCTGCTGCTTACTTACATCACAAATATAAAGTTCATAAAAAAAAGAGATCAATAAATACTGAACAATAATTACGCAATTAAAATCGCACGTAAAACATGTTTGTCTATACAGACGGAAATAGCAGTTACTGATTGAGCACGCGATATTTCGAGTTGGCGTGCTCGCTGACGTGAAGCTGCATACGGGTTTTGTAGCTGGTGCGGTAGGTGCAAGTGACGCACTGGTACGTCGGCTTCCTGCCGCACTCGAACTTTATGTGGCGCTTGAGGTTCTTCAGCTCGTAGTAGCGCCGGTCGCAGTTCTCGCAGCCGTACAACCCAAGCCCGCGGGATCTCCGCTGGCGCACCGGGAACGCCGGAACTGAAACAGAACGAGGGCCGACCAGCCATTGTTAGCAACGTCTGTGCACACCTTCAATCGAGTTAAGTCTAATAAAGTGAATCGTAAATCAGCTAAGTATGACGGTGAAAAATTAAAATGAAGATGTGACATATATTTTAAACTTCGTTCGTTACTGGTTTGAGATCGAGTAGATTTTTATTGTCTTTTGCATACATCGCTTATTTTCTTAATACAGTTAACAAAGTAATTGCGAGCTTACTTTTTTCACTGTTCTCGAAAATATTTTTTTATTTACATTTTGCTAGTTTAGATAATTTCGTTGCACATCAAAAGTTACATTATCTTTTTCGAATGTACACATTGTACAATAAATAAGTTTATCGACGCAGTGTAATAATCCAGTTATCACAATAAGTCCAAATAATAGGATACTGGGATTAGATTTCAAAATTAGCATACACAGTGGTATAGATTGAGATAAAGAAGAAAACTTCTGCATAATTTTGTAGCATGTTTTTACTTTTTAATTAATTATGGAACCTGCTCTCAAAATTTTGTAAATTTAAATCCACGTTAACTGTCTATAGCTTCTTGCAAAAGACTCATCAGGCAATTGCATTGCCAGTGTTTATAACCAAACCTTCTGCAAATTATAAATAACGAATTTTCTATAATGCTGCCCCCACCGTCTCCTTTCTGAGCATTCTATAAAAGACTCTGCACGTAGGAACAATGCAGTCGGAATAATTGATTAAAAAGTAAATTACAAAGTTCAACATTGGGTTAAATCCACAGAAGTTTTAACTTTTAAAAAGCGTTTTTTAAAAGTTAAAACTTCTGTGGATTTGCCCATATCTGTAAAAACATTCTTTTTCGTCCCGATCTATAATCATAAAAAAATTCGTAGCACGATGCACGTTTCCCTATTTACAGTCTCATCAAAACACTGATTTCCAGAAGGACTTTTAAAGAGAATCGCAGGCAATGTTCCTCCAAGACCGATCGAAGCAATATGTACAAGTCCCGCGGAGCAAAAGACGCGATCTACTGTCTCTGGCCGAGATGTGCGCGCTGCCGGGAGTCTGTGACGGGCGGCAAATTCGGGTGTATGTGGAGCACGTGCTTGATTATGCTGGCTCGGTACTTGGTGCAGTGGTCGCAGTAGGGACACTTGTGCTTCGGCTCCTTGCCGCACTCGACCTGCATGTGGCGGCGGAGCGAGCGCTGCACCTTGTAGGCGCGGCCGCACATCACGCAGCGGTAGCGCTTTTCGCGCGAGCACTGCACCATCGGCCCAATGTACGCTGAAAAAAGAAGGCAAGGGGGATCGTGCGGTTAGAGCGAATACTTTCTTCTCTTTGACAGGTTTTTTTTGTTGTGAGTGAGTGGAGTGAACGTTGGGGTTTTGTAGTCTGTGAGTGTGCGCGGCTTCGTATTGAATACTTGACGTAGAAACTTGATTAGTCCTTTTAGGAGAGTACAACTTTAAAGCAGTTTTTTTTTAATTGTTCAACTTTTGAGTGAGCATAGCAGTGATTGGTGGGTATCACAATTATTAATATAAGATAGTATTGAATGTGAATTAAACTTGAAAGATAGAGATAAAACATATTCCCTTCGATAATATATATAAGCGCCTAACCTTTTAATAACAAAATACCATCGAGTTAATCTGTTATCTTGATTTATTTCAATCTAAATGTGAAAGCGAGCACCCATATCGATTCAAAAGTCTGACCTTCAAGTATCCCACCAAATGATTTCCAGCAATAGCACCCAAGTTTACTCATTTAGTTCAATAATTCTTTAAAGTGATGTAAAGTCCAAAATATTCCGTGGATGTGGAAGTAAAATGCCTTGCTCGAGCTTTTTGGCTTGTAGCTGAAGCTGAAAAGTAGTAATCTGCAACAAAAATTTCACTAGTTGCCGGATTTGCAAAAAAAAATCCTGGAGCACTTGACTGGTAAACAATAAACAACTCAATACACGGTTGAATTTTTAACGGGGTCTAATTTATTTTTAAGAGTTTGTAGCTGTACAAATGCGACTCGAGTTTCTAAAGTCATATAGCGTAGGAGTATTACATGGAAAATGAAAGAAGGGGAAATATTCGACCATCAATATGTAACAATATTAATCCTCTTGCATCATTTAACATTCACCTTAATTTGCAGAAACTACTATAACAAAAACGAATTTAATGCAATCAAAAGAAATGCGTTCTTCGCTTTGTTGATCACAAGCATTTCCAGGTCGATCATTCATCATTGCTTCTTTGGTTGCCAAATCGAGTAGCCTACAAATGGAATTCAGTGTTATTAACCACATTCGACGTAGCCAAAGGTTCATGGAGCAATGATGTACTCACGATGCTCAATGAAGTTGGGATTCTCGGATTCCATGCATCTGATGTTGCAAAGCCGCTTCTCGGTGATGCCGTAGGCGATTGCGACCTCGGTGACATCAGCGCCCTGATCCAATGCCTCCAGAGCCTTCTTCAGGTTTGCCGTCATTCGATACTTAGGCTTGCATCTCCGGCCCCGTCCACGGTAAGAATCCACGGAAGGTTTAGCGACGTTCCTCGTGCACCAACCCTCGAAGGTCTCCATACTCTTGCGGCTCGGTATCACCTCCTTATATGCGATTTTCTCCGGAGCTGAAAAGCAGCAGTGTCTTCCTCAGTGGGAGCAGTCGAATCAGAGATTTAGCGCGGATGGTACCTACTCTTTTCGGCGACCATCATGTGCTCTCTCGTCCTTGGAATAAGCGTAGGTTTTAGGGGATCGTCTGAAACCTTGGCTGTGTTCTTTTTAAGTTCTTCTTCGTCTTCATCGAATTCCTGCTTTATTAGAACGCTTTCTATAGGAATTGGAGGCTCGATCTGTATCTTTTTTATGGGTCTTTTTTTCGTTGACCTTCGGGAAGACCGAACTGAAACAAAATAATTGATTTGGATGTTAGCATTTAAATCATGAGATCATGAAATTCACGAAGCATTACTCATTATCTTCTGTCAAGCCAATGAAAAAATGGTTACGCTTATGAACATATAATGTACTCCATTACTGCACTCTATTTACAGAGCTGAATATAAAGAAGTATATCAATGGTGGTAATATAAAAACACATGTTTTTACGCTCTTGCGAAAAAACGTATTCTTCTTTTCTTTCCCGATATTCACTTATTCTTGACACCGACCTGTGACTGCAAGAGATGATGAACAAGTAATGTGGTTAATAGGCTCGTTTATAGGTGTTTACTCTGATACTCATTAATATTCTGGTAGCATCAATAAAACAATAAAATAGCCTATCTATGAATCTGATGTTTAGTGCGTTATAGATAAAGATTAAGTCATCTCGTGGCCCATTAAGCATTATACTTATTCAACTCCGCAATCCTTGACTAAATACAGAATTTAGGTAAAAAGACAAGGCTTCATTTTTTGTTATTTTAATAACACTTTTCACCAGTTGTTCTTCAATGTGTTGAATTCCCTTGACAGTTAAAAAAGAAACGTGAATTTTTCTTTCTATTGCATATATTTTATTGCATTTGCTCTTTTATTTGCTAAACACTTTTAAACATCTCATCAACTAACAATCAACAACTTGAGGACTATTCAAGTCAGAAAAACAAATACCATGTACTATATAAAAAAAAAATGTACGTCACTCGTCAGGATCTATTTTGACGGTAGCATGAAAAGGTCTGCCAGGATTTTCCCTCTGCTGCGTTCTAATGCGCTGAAGCGTCGACTTACTTATCCCATACTTGTCAGCTGCCCTTCTGATTGACATCCCCTGATTCAAAGCCGCCAGAGCAGCTTTTATGTTAGTCAGCGAAGTCGTGCGTCTATTACGGCGGGCTCGCGGTACCTTTGAATCGAGCAATTCAAAAAGGTCTGCAATACAAACAGAAAAAGGCATAGCGATATTTAGCTTTTAGCCACTAGCGGTCAAAAAAACACAGTGGATGAGGAGTCAAACGTTGTTAATTTCAAGATTACCAAGGGGTCAAACAAATATGCAAAGGATCTATAATTATTGTTGCTTTTTTTATCTTCGATGAGACGTCTCCATTTATTTTTATCATTGAAAAAAATAGTGTAGGCTGCGTTTGCATCTTTTTCTCTTGAACTTTGATTAAAGCCGAGTCCATCGTTGATATCTGAAAATAAAAAAATATAATTTGTTAGTTTAATGAAGTTTACTATGTTGTAACTGGACACTTTTGTGATTCTTCTATAATAAAAGAAGTGTAATTATTAAAATAATATTTCTGCAATTAATAAATAAATAGTCAAATAAGAATAATAAAAAAATAAATAAAATTCAATTTCAAACATTAAAATATCATGATAAAAAAAGAAAAAAGATATTTAATGAATGGACTGGTGGTGAATTCAGTTATTTCTTATATTTACATGTATTTATTGAAAAAACTCGTAAAGGGAAACAGCGTTACATAGACACTTAATTGCGTAGTACTCATTTTTTTGCTCACACAATTTTTTTTATGTTTATGGTTATGCTTAAGAGTTTGGGATCCTTGTCGGATCGACCAATGCTATCGGTTACGTCGAACATGCGAGAATACATGAGAGAGGTGTACAAATTGTGCCTTGCGCGATTCGCATATAGGAATGCGAGCAGCAATTATCTGAAGGACAGGGGGACGCCTTTACTTGGGTCTCGCAAACTTTTTCCCGCCGCGAAAATCACCGTTTGCCTATCTCTAATGAAAATTTCTCGATTACTCCATTTTCTACTTTTTTCTTACAAAGTTCATATAAAATACGTGAGAGATACGGCGATCATACTTTTTTTTTTAATTTTTCCTTTCGAACGAGCTAATGGTCGAAATTTTGATGGCGGTGGTACGTCGGGCGGGAAAAAATGTACACGATTGCGAGCGCGAAGACGCTTATGCGAGAGGATTACATCAGTACAATACTACGCTGTTGATATGTGATTGAGAATTTGAGAAATCTTCGCGAATCGAATCGAAGCACGACTAGCGGTGCGTTACATCCTGTAAATGAATTCGAAACCTATACCTATTGCATATTACGGCTATGAGAGTTCAAGGAACAAAACAAAATTAAAACTTGGTTACATGTATGATAAATGTCACTGTAAATAAAAAGAACGGTACATGGCTTACTTTTTAGGTAGAAAATCACTCGAACTTAACTCCCTTGCGCTTTTTTCCTCCCTTCACCTTTTAATAAAGCGTCGCTACTTTCGATTTCGTCCGATTTTTCAATTTTTTTCTTCTTTTTTTCTCGCATTTTATTTTTGATGGGCCGCAAGATTCGTGCAAAAGCACAGTTTCTTATTGCCCTTCGTCGTTTCCTCAATGATATGCAAACACGTCGAACGGTTCTTTGGTTTCTCTTTAGGTATATCTAAATATCGACGCTCTACTAAATACTCCGTCGAAATATATAATAGCGTAACTATATAAAGAAGTATCATCCTATTCTTTTTTCATCTCTGGTAATCTTTGAAAATTTTAAATTGTTCTCGATTTCTTTCTCGGCATAACGCTGTTACTTTAGTATAATAATTTTTTTCTCTCCAACGGCTCTCACTTTAACGGCTTCTCTCATTATTTTTTTTTATTATTTTTCTTTAGATTTTGCTTTATCTCTTTTTTTTTTAATCGCTGAGGAACTTTTTTTTCATTGTCGCAAGAAACGCGAGAGTAACTTTCTTACGTCGTGCTCGGGGAGTGCTCGGAACAAATGGATGCAAAAGATGCACCGAAAGAGGCGCTGCGCCCGAATTTTTCAATGCGATTTGGCAGCTCACTTTTTTATTTCCGCTAGTGATTGCAGCCGCAAAGTGACGATCAAAAATATGCGCTCGAAGCGCGCGCCCGAACTCCTACTAGATTAAAATCTCGTCATCAACTATCAAATGCTTCGCGCTTACGGCACACTCGAAAACAAATTTCAGTACAGCTTTGAAATCGAATCTTCAAAATTCTTAAAAATCTAAATAATGCCTTACACTTGACTAGCTTGTAGTTAATTAAAATTAAATTGTGAGTGCTCCATTCTAGAAATGCTTTCGTATCGAAACCAATCAGAGCCCAGCTTCTATTTTCCTTCATAATATTAATAAAGTTTTAATAAGTCGCATAAAACGTGTACTTATGAAGAAATTATTAATTATAATACATAAGTACAGGGTAAAAATTTTTACATAAAAATATCCCGGTCAAAAAAGTATTTAATCGAACAGTGCGCATCAATTATGTTTCAATTTTGGTGTACAATTGGAGAGAAACATATTAGAAAACATTTTTTAGCTGTATAATTTGATAAAGAACAATCATAAAAGAGTCTCCGAGCAGACGACAGCAGACTAAATTTCATCTTTCTGTTTTATCAATGCATTCAGTAAATTTCTTACTTATATTTACAGGTTGTAATTCAAAAAGTGAACAAAAAATACTTGAAGCAGAACTGTGATTGGCACAAAATACTTATATATATCACTCTTATAGGTTTACCATTAGAATATGGTAATAAACAAAACAAAATTTAATTTGTCTAAAACGAAAAAAAAAACACTGGAAATTTCTTTCAAATTTCTTTTAACTGCAAGATTTAACTTAGTTTTATTTAGGTTTCAAACCTATGACCTCATTTATCATATTGCAGAGCTTCCTTTCTAGCAAATGCATTCACACTCATCATTTATTTTTTTCGAGCTCTCCTCTCATTGTCTATCTCTCGGAGAAACCTTAAAAACTAAGTCTTTGACTTAATCGGCACACTTTTAAATAAATATCAGACTATCCCATACTTTTTCTTATTGTATAATTTATCAGTACTCGGTACTCTTTGATTCTCTTATTTTTCATTTCATTCGTGAAAAAATGCACCTTTTAGACAATAATGAAGGTCGAACATCGTAATCATCATAAATTTTGAACTTCAAAAAGAAAAGAATCGGAAAAATTCAAGATAATTTCCTAATGAGCGGAAAAAATTCATAGTGAAAAATTGTAAAAAGTTTATAAAGCTATATAAAACATCACCTATTAAAATATACCTATTTAAATAGTAAAAAAGCTTAAGGCTTGACTAACGCAAGAAATAAAAGTTTATTGCAAAACACGCTTGTTTTAGGTTTCTTCTTGAAAAAGCCTACAGACTAGTAAAATGCGCAATCGTAACTTCAGGCTCTTCGTTCTAAAGCTTTTATCAGCGATAACTTCAATGTCTTCCCGCAGCAAACGGGAGATAAAGCTGACTCAATACGAACTATTCTTTATTTTTTTGGAGCAAAAATATGTCGTGCCGAATTTTCGTTTCGTTACACTTTGATTTCATAGTTTTGCTAGTCTTAGACACCTTAATCCCTACGATCTTTTGCCAGAATTTCGAAAAATATACACGCATACTCTGATAACTCACAACGGATATTTAAATAAAACGTATTGGAAATTGACTAGTAAATCAGTCTTTTTTACGTCGTAAAATACGTTACACGTAAATGCGCGTAATAAAGCTTGTATTTTTGCTCCCAAAAAATCACCCTTCACATAAAAAAGTTTCATGCTTACTAAAGTAATGCCTCAAATCAATCGATTCAACGAGTACAATCGAATTACAAAAATACGCCATCTCGATAAAACAATTTTAAAAACTACATTCTGACTTAGATTAAAAATCAATTATCATTAAATTCGAATTACTTATCAATTTTTACACGACACATAAAAATCGTAAGTGAACCGAGAAAAATTTTCTAGCATCAATTGCAAGTTTCCATTAAAATAATGCCATGAAAATAAAATTTAATATAGATCCGAGAAATATTACTTGATCTATATTAAACTTTATAAGAAACTACTGCAATCGCTTCCACAATTTTTCTCAGTAACGACAACCGATTGTACAAAAAAAAATGGAAATAAGGAAAATCGAAAAACTTCCTCTCTATAAAAAGCGAGGAGTCACCGGCGTCCTCCGGCGCTTAAATATATGTAACGAAGATAAGCATGAGAATTGAAAAAAAAAAAACAACTTCGCGTGCGTGCGCAATTAGAGGAGGACAGGGTTACGGTAGGTCCCCACCTCCTGGAGCGCGAACTCGGGCCTGTCCTACTTGATGTTGTGGACTGATAGCAGATGCTTAATGAAGCTGGCCTCGATGCGCGACCTGTAGGGGCAGTACTGGCAGGAGAAGTGCGTCTCGCAGGTGACCATGCCGCAGCCCATCTTCAGGTGCTTGCGCAGGTTCGACGCCCAGGAGTACATCTGGCCGCAGCGCGGGCAGATGTGCAGGCGCGGCCTCACGATCGGGAACAGCGACGAGGGCTCTGGAAAAGTCCAAGACAGAGGGCGGTTTTCGCAAGGTTAGTCGCTCAGCGTACCCAGGGGTTCGCTTCTCGCGGTCTAGCACGAGCAACACAGCAAATGAGGGGAGGGCGGGGTGAGCTTTCGATGCAGCGTGCGTACGGGATGCAGCCAACAACGACAAACGCATGCCTCGCGGTGATCACTGGATGATAGGGATGTTTGTTAATTTTTTTCTTTCTTTTCTGCTGTCGGGTGTGGTATGTAAATTAAATAAATTAAATTCTAAAGTTAAGTAAAAGTAAAGACACAGAGCATGCAATCATTCCATGCTTCACTTTGTGTTGTGTGATTGGCCTTCTTCGGAGTGCCGTGACCCTGGGTTTGGCTAAATATTAGTTGGTTGATATTTTTGTATGGAAAATAGAATTTTTATTGCGTATTTTATTGCACGATGATCTTGTAAAGTTGTAGCGATGATCCTGAATTTTTCAAGCACAATGTCCAAAGCTTTTTCTTTATATCCAGATGAAAATATAAGTGAGCTGGTTACTTTTTACCTGAAAAAAGAAAATACGTTGGTTAGTGCGAGATATAATAAAGCAGTATTGATTACATTGTCGACTAAAAAACAAAATTAACGCAACAGTTTCGTTACTTTAATTTTTATTAATTTTAAATAATACATAAATAAAAGTACACAATTCAGTACTTAATAAGATAAGTATATAAATATATGAAACTCTCTTTGGAACGTAAAATAGGGAAGAATACAATGTTGTATTTCGATCTCATACAATTTCCAAAAAGAAATGATCAGATTTTTCCTCAAAAGCAAAGCCAGTCTTTCATTCATATACTTATATACTACACCAAACTCATTTAAATCTTTGTATTCATCCCTATTCTTAATATCTAACAAAATTCGTTTAAGTAATCAATCAAAGAACATCATCGAGGAACTTCATTTACAAAGAGAAAGAAAGCAGCGGTGTTGCCGATCGAAGCTTCGAACAATTATTATGCTTTGACGCGAAACAACCGGTCGCGCCGCGAGCAACAGTCGCAGCATCGAGCTCCGTGATAAAAAAAAAGAAGAATATCGGCGCCACCTAGAGGGTGGCGTTGTGCATGCGCCGCATGTGGGAGCGCATGCTGGTCTTGTGCTTGGTGCGCCTGGGGCAGTAGGGGCAGGCGATGCTGGGCTCCTTGCCGCACTCGATCCTCTGGTGGGTGGTGAGGTTGCGGTACCAGCGGTACACCTTGCCGCACTGGCCGCAGGTGAATCTGCCCGGCTCCGCGTTCACGTTCTTCAGCTGCCGCGGCGGGGCCCACGTCGGCGGCACTGCCAGTCGGATCCTGCGCAGGCCTGCAACCAGAGCAGACGGGTTCGTCGAGTTAGTTGGGTTACTCATTGCGGGAGTTGCTCTCAACGCGCAACCATTCACCGAGAGGATGAGATTTGGGGAAAGGTTCATCGGAGTTTTCTTTGAAGGGTGGTATTGGGGTAAATTTAGTTTGAGGAGGTACGCTGTCCTGAGGACCGCGGGTGATGCTAATTTGATTGATGAGTTTTTTTTTACGTTTTACTAAGAAGCTTTTTGAAAGTGTGATATGCAATTGATAATGTGTCAATGCTGGTCTCTTGTTATTTTTCATCGATTTCTTGTACAAAATTAAACTTTTATAATTATATTTACAATTGTAGTAAGATAATGAGCCAGGTTGAATACATCATTTTTATATCTGCGTTATAAGTTGTTTTTGCCCAACTTCATTGGCACGTGAAAGAGACACTTTGCCTCGAATTGTATATCAACTTTTCCACTAGAGTAAAAATAATCTATTAATTCTAACTTTTGTGGTCGTTTTATTATACATAATTTACAAGTTTGTATTCTTCAGGTTTTTAAAGCAATGTTTAATATTGCTTACAATATAAAGAGACTCAAATTTATTTTCCAAACAGTTTGTGTTACTTTCTGACACACCAAACTTATAATAAAAAAGCAAAATATCAATGTGTAAGTGATTGGTTTGACCACATTTGTGCTGCCTTATAGTTTCAGGTCTCAAACCGGTGATTTTTAATTTTTCGGTGATGTGCATGACCTACGTGTGCTCTTACTCGTTACTAATATTAGGTATTTATAGTCGAAACAAGAGTAGCGAGGATCAAGGCCGCACTCTAACTTTTGATGTTGTTGCAGTCCACGAAGGTAGGTGTATCGTTTACCGCAATTAGAACATGTCGCCTTCGAATCACTTTTCTTCGCATCGTTTTTCTTCAAATTATTTTCGTTACTCTTAAGACTTGCCGCATCGCTTATAACTCGGCAAGATCTTCTTTTCAGTTTTGCTACTGTGAAAGAAAAAAGTTTTTAGATGATCATAAAGACTCAGTTTGTTTCTTATCTTAAACATTAGTACCATTAGAATCATATAAGTTTTTAATTCAAAAAGCATTTTATTGATAGGGCATCACTGTTATGTACATAATTTATATACATTATAATATTGAAATGTCACTAGACATTAATTAATATGTTTATCAATAATAAATGGTTATCGACGTTGACAGTGTCCATTTAAGCCTCATATACACAAATATCATTACATAAAATATATACAAACATGTCTGCTACACTTCTGAAAGTACAGATGATTGCTATATACATGATCTTGAAAGATAAACAGTAAACATATTTATTGTTGATTGACAAACTGATACATGTCAATGGCATAGTTCTTAAGGCCGGGATGCTTGCCGCGAATGTGTTTGTACACCAAGTACCTCTGAGTGGCGCGGTAGTTGCAATGCGGACAACCGAATCCAGGATTAAGGCCACACTCGTAAGTCACGTGAGCCGTCAAATGTCTTTTATGCTTGTATCTCTTGCCGCATTTATTGCAGATGTGAAAAGTGAGCGGCTCGCTATGGACTTTAGTCAGGTTTGGCAACAACTGCATTGTCCTCTTTGGCCACAGGTACGGCAAATTGATCGGCACTGTTAACAAAAGAACACACGAATGTCAAGGTTAATTGGTGATCGTAAGAAAAAGACGTTTAATAGCGTGTTCGTTTTTAGTGCATACTTTGTTTCGAGGTAATTTATTTCAATTATAAATAATGGAGTAACATTTTCTCAAAGGTACAGATAAAAGATTGACAATTGAACTAGGTACGAGAACAATATTTAATTATACGATACGATTATTACAAATTACAAAAATCAAATTAAAATTTACTTTATCACGCGTTGTACATTTACTCAGTGTATAGATGCATCATGTTTTCATGCAAAAGGAGGTTGTCCTTTCTATACGTTTTGTACGGACAGTGGCTACAGTGAAAATTCCGTTCCTTTTTGCATTCGTATTTTTGGTGCCGCTTCAAAGTATCCTTCCGTGAATACGACCTGTTGCAATCCGAGCAAAAGAGCCGTTCCTTCGAGGTGGACGTACGTTTCTCACGTATCTCCGTAAATTTCTTCGTCCTCAGGCTAAAGATTCTCTTCGGCCTTAAAGTGGGCAAACACTTTCTTTCTGCAAGTAAAAATACAAAAATTTTCATTACTTAATGAATTAAACAGAACATGTGATAGATAAATGATTAAATTTAAGTCGCTATAAGTACATTAAAGTATTAATTTGCTTATTCAACTTTAGAAGGGATAGTTTCCAAACTGCAAAATGTATTAAAAAATACCATAAAAAATGCAATATATATAATAAAAATTCTAAATATACTGCGCAAAAAGGATTAGTAAAAATTAGAAAGGTACTGACTACTAAGTAAGTATAGGTTTTAATCAAGTTTTTACTATTGAACTTTTTATATTACAACATCTCGTCCTTTTCTCGACGCAATCACGTTTTTTTCTTTACTTTGCAACGGTGCCAAATTCATTACGTGGACTCCCTGCGTTGGGTGAACGCGACGAATGTGATCCTGGACATTGAATATGCGTTTGCTGCAATAATTGCAGTACGGACAGCCGAAAGTGGGCTCCAGTCCGCACTCGTAGCGCTGGTGACGTGACAAATTGTACTTGCGATTGTACGACTTGCCGCATTCCGTGCAAACGTAATTCTTGCTTTCGAGCAACTCTGCGACTTTCCTCATCTTCACGATTTGCTTCGGTACTAATCTTGGCAAATATTGCGTTACTGCAAGAAAAAAAGTTACACATATGAAGTTTTTTCACTGCTCCACGTATTTTTAAATGAAACATTAATGAATTGTTTCAAGCTATCGAAAAATTTGGGTAGCAGAGCTTCTTAGACTACAAAATGATTAAGCATTCACTATTTTATAGCGATTTACACACTCTATGTACATAAACAAATTGTTATAATATCCAAAACACTGTCAATGTAACGATATACATTTTAATACATGTATACTTCTCATCGCGGAGTTTTTGCGCTTCAGTATTAGTATTATTAATAATTGTTATTGTTTATTTGTTACTTTTATTTCGCGAAGGTATTTTTTTCCTCGGATGCTCAAATCGAATATGCAGATACAAAAAGACTGTGTATTTCAACCCAAATCAAAGTACGGACAACTGCAGAGTCGCTGTTCAAAAGCGTTCCGCTTACTCGAGTCGAAGGAATGGCCTCCGCCAGATTACACAATTTTCCTCGGCTTGATTATCTCTTTCTGCTTTAAGTTTGGGAAACATTTCGCAGCTGCAAGAAAAACGTTAACGTTCATGAAATATTTGTATTCTGATGTGAATTTTAAGAAGACGCAGTAATGGATTTTTTGCGCTAGCGAAATTTCCTGTAAAAGGGCTACTGGGGACCATTAAATTATTAAGACAATTATAATTATTTTATATGTAAATATTTTATAGTGCAATTTTATAATGTGTTTATAGCGTGCTATATGCGCCGCCGTCCTACATAAACAACTTGTTCAAAGTTTTCCATGCAGACCTCCTTTTTCACATTATAAACCTTTTCGCTTATAATGTTTTCCTTTCTTCAGCACTCGCGTGCCCTTGATCACGGTTGACTTCTTCGACGGGTGCTTGGACCGAATGTGCTTCCGCAAAACAAAGCCGTAGGTGCAGCGCATATCGCAGTACGGACAGCCGTAACCAGGTTCGCGGCCGCACTCCAGGCGCTGGTGACGGTACAAATTCTCCTTGCGATTGTACGATCTGCCGCAATCCTTGCAAACGTGCCGTTCACTCGAACCGATCGACCTGTTCGCCATTTCTTCCGCTTTCCACTGCGCCAGCTTAATTATTCTCTTGGGCTTTAATATTGGCAACTCCCTTTTTGCTGCAAGAAAAAATATTCGAATTACTTCAAGGAGGTAGTAAAGCGTTGATGATTCTTTTTATGAGCTGTCGAAACATTCAGATGCAAAGCCATAGACAAAGTGTACTCTCTACAATTGAAACCAGTGAAAATTTCGTTAATTTGCAAAACAGCTGCGTAATTATAACGGCAAATTACTGTTAATTCGTTAGTGTACAGTAAAAATTCACTATCAAACTAAGGATTTATTCATATATATGGGCGAATCCACAGAAGTTTTAAATTCTTGCGTAGACATTTTCCTTGCATAACTTATTGCTCTTGTACTTTTGCCGTACAAAGCACATGAACAAAGTCTGGCATCAAAATCTTCGGTATGAAGTCGAAAATGAATCCTGACATTAGTACAAATGTGCAACGCACGGAAAAATATAGAAATGCATAACAATATCCAAAAAATATATATTGTTATGCATTTGTACATTTTGCGGTATGTTGCACATTTATGCTAGTATCATGGTGCATTTTCTACTTCATACCAAAGATTTTTTAGCCAGTCTTGATCATGTGCTTCGCACGGCAAACGCATAAGAGCGATAAGTTATGCAAGAAAAATGTCTACGCAAGAAGTTAAAACTTCTGTGGATTCGTCCATATACGTGAGGAATCAATCCAACTGGTCGTTGAGCAAAAAACACCAATCTCGTTCGTTCTTCATACATAGGCACATGTATACTTACATACATAGGACCACAGTAATAATTGCACAACTGCTTTGAAATTTGT
>JAXIUT010000048.1:16163362-16228039 GCA_035586675.1 Eurytoma californica | reverse complement strand
GTTCTTCATACATAGGCACATGTATACTTACATACATAGGACCACAGTAATAATTGCACAACTGCTTTGAAATTTGTAAAACCTTCACTGCAAGATGTATAGAGGGTAATAATTTATTTTAGCGTAAGCTGTAAACATAAAAACATAAAATAATGACACATCAAATTTATACAATGCAAGAGTTATATCAAGCTTTCTTTATTATTGGATGTATTACATTGTAACATGATCTTCGTAGAAAAACTTTACACGTTGAAATTAGTCGATGTTTATTGTTTCTTCTTCTTCTTCTTCTTCTACTTCATTCAAGCACATTTGCATCACGTATATCTTCTTCGACGGGTGCATCCGCTTGATGTGGCCGCGTAAGTGGTATTCGTGTTTGGACCGATAGTCGCAGTAAGGACAGAAAAAGCTCGGTTCCCGGCCGCACTCGAAGCGCTGGTGGCGGATCAAATTTTCTTTGCGATTGTACGACTTATCGCAATTGGGACAGTTATGCCGTTCGATCAAACTGATCGGCCTCTTCGTGCGCTTCGGCTGTTTGGCCTTTTTAGCTTTCTTCGGCATCAGCTTAACAATCGACTTGGGCGTTAACAGTGGCAACTCCGGCTTTACTTTTACTGTAAGGGAAGATTGAAAATCTTTAATAACATCGTGAATTTATGAGATCTTTTAATAGTACATAAAGCTATCGTTTCTTAAGAATTTTCAAATGAAAATTATTAAGAAACGATTATTTTATTCTAAATTTCAAATACTACTTATATACAAAAAGAATGCATCAAATTTTGGTACAGCAACACAAAAATTATATATAGTAATACTGCAATGTAATAATAACAATCTTTCAAAATACTTTAATTTGAATGAAATTTGTTAATCAATGTCCACATTCCCCTACCTAAATACGTAACAAAACTATTGGTACATTTATTCCCAAATTATTAATTTATTTGAAATTATTAATATTATAACACATACATGCATAAGTTGTACATCAAATTTTATTAATGCAATTTTTAAATCAAGTTCTGTTTATTGCGTTTATGCCTGTGACCAACTTGATAATATTATTAATTCTTCTTCTATTCTGCTTCTCGGTTTATGAATGCTCCATATTTACTACGCAGACTTTCATTGCTGGGTGCAGCCGTTTAACGTGTCCGCGTATGTGGTATTCGTACTTGGAACGATAAACGCAGTAAGGGCAAGCAAATCTTGGTCCCCGGCCGCACCGGAAGCGTTGGTGTCGTGTCAAATGTCCCTTTCGTTTGTAGCTTCTATTGCATCTTGTACAAATGTGTTGTTTTCTTGACTCATGCGAGTGATATTCAAGTAATTCTACCATTTCTCTCGTCTTCACCTTAACGATTTTCTTCGGTCTTAAGCTTGGAGAACTTTTCCATACTGCAAAAAAATGAAATATGTTACTATCACTTAATAAAATTAAAAAGTATGATCGATAAAACATTATTCGATATGAAAATATGAAGATATTTATAAAATTGGTTCAGATTTCAAAAATTAGAAAGAAGACAAATTGTTAGTTTAAAGGTTTTGATACTACAATGTTATTGTCAAATATATTTTGTTAATGATATTACATAATATTACAATTCTTCGTACAGATTGTTATTCACTAGTTACTTCACTTTTGATAGCTTTTCAAATCGATTACGTAGACTTCCTTTGATGGGTGTTGGCTTAGAATGTGAATCTTTACAGGATAATTTTGCTTCGATCTATATACACAGTAAGGACATCCAAAACTAGGTTCTACGCCACACTCTAGGCGCTGGTGTCGCGTCAGATGTGACTTCTGTTTGTAGCTTCTTCTGCATTTTATACAAAGATGTTGTTTTTTTAATCCCTGTGATATATTATTTTCAAGTAATTCTTCCAGTTCTCTTATCTTCAGCTTAACGATTCTCTTCGGTTTTAAGCTTGGTAAGCTCATCGTCACTGCAAAGAAAACATTAGATTGTTATTAGCAGTTGATAAATTTACGAAATGTATTATCATCGACTACATATAACTTATTAAGGTAAGATGTATATAAGAAGTTGATTTGGATTTCAATAATTAAGAACAAAAAAGGTGTTATTTCAAGGGTTTTGATAATATAAGATTATTATCAAATTTATTTCGTTAATTATTTTACATTATATTACAGTCTTCGGAATAGAATATCAGTCAGATTATTCACTTCACTTCTAGTTTACTGGCTTTTCAAATTAATTACAAGGATTTTCTTTGATGGGTGCCTGCGTAGAATGTGACCCTTTATAGGAGATTTTTGCTTGGATCGATAAGCGCAGTAAGGGCAACCAAAACTGGGTTCTACGCCGCACTCCAGGCGCTGGTGGCACAATAAATGTGTCTTCCGCTTGTATGATCTACCGCACTGCGAGCAAACGTACCGTTCGTTCGAGTTTTCTGATGAATGATATCCAACTAATTCCGCCATCTTTCTCATTTTCAGCTTAACTTTCTCCGGCCTCAAGTTTAGAAAACTTGCCCTTACTGTAAAAAAAACATTGATACGCGTTAGTAACAGTCAGTCAAATTATGAATCAGCATTGATAATATTGTGCAATATAAAAATATCAAGTTTTGTTAGTTGAAATTTTTTAATGCATGTTGATTCAAATTTTAATAGCTAATAAGGAAACATTTCTTATTTCAAAGGCCTCAATAATATAAGATAATTCATCAAATTTATTTTGTTCATTAATTTACAATATATTTTATGGATGGAAATAAATATGTTATTCAGACTGTCCATCTTCACTTCTGTTGACTTTTCAAATTGATTACGTAGACTTTATTTGACCGATGCACGTCGCGAATGTGCCTTTTTACGCTAGATTTTTGCTTGGATCGATAGGGACAGAAAGGACAGCCAAAACTGGGTTCCACGCCGCACTCCAGACGCTGGTGGTACAATAAGTGTGTCTTCCGCTTGTATGATCTACTGCACTGCGAGCAAACGTACCGTTCGCCCGAGTTTTCTGATGAATGACTTCCAACTAATTCCGCCATCTTTCTCATTTTCAGCTTAACTCTCTCCGGCCTCAAGTTTTGAAAACTCGCGCTTTCTGTAAAAAAACATTGAAACATATTAGTAACGGTCAGTGAAGTTATGAATCGGCATTGATAATATTGTGCAATATAAAAATATCAAGTTCTGTTAGTTGAAATTTTTTAATGCATGTTGATTCAAATTTTAATGGCTAATAAGGAAACATTTATTATTTTAAAGGTCTCAATAATATAAGATAATTCATGAAATTTATTTCGTTTATTATTTTACAATATGTTTTATGGCTGGAAATGAATATTTTATTCGGGCTGTCAATCTTCACTTCCGCTGACTTTTCAAATTGATTACATAAACCGAATTTGACCGGTTCACGTCTTGAATGTGCCTTTTTACACTGGATTTTGCTTGGATCGATAGAGGCAGAAAGGACAGTCAAAACTGGGTTCTACGCCGCACTCCAGGCGCTGGTGGCTCAATAAATACGACTTCCATGTACATGACATGTTGCATCGCAAGCAAAACATGCCGACCGGTTAAACCCCGTGAAATATATTTGTGCTGCTTTGCCATTTTCATCGACTGTAACTTAGCGATACTCTTCTGCTTTAATCTTGGCATACATTGCCTTGCTGTAAAAAAAAACAAGAAAATTAAATTATTACCACTTGATGAAGTCAAAAAATGTTATCAATATATTGGACGATATACAAATATTAAGGTATATTAGTCATTGATTGAGATTCTGATTATTAGTAATGAAACCTTTTTATTTTGAATGTTTTGAAAGTATAAGATTTTTATAAACTTTTTTAATCGCTTTAGATTACGAGACACTTTGGGACAAGAAATTTGTTAGACTCTTAGTCTTCACTTTTTTTTTGCTTTTCAAATTGCTTACATCGATCTACTTTGAATGGTGTCTACGTTTAATATGACCGCGTAAATCGGATTCTCGTTTGGCTCGATAAATGCAGAAAGGACAACGAAATCTCGGTTCCTGGCCGCACTCGAAGCGTTGGTGTTGCGTCAAATGACCCTTCTGTTTGTACCTTCTATTGCATCTCATGCAAATGTGCTGCCTGCCCGATTTATCAGAAGAATGAAATGGTAGTAATTCTGTCATTTCTCTCACTTTCAAATTAACTATTTTCTTCGGTCGTAAGCTCGGAACAGTTTTCCATACTGTAAAAAAACATTGCACTATCTTATTATCATTTAACGAAATTAGATAATATCGTTGATTATATATTATACAGAAAATATATAGGTGTAGTTGTTGAGACTTTTTTTACTTATTTATTTTTACAATTCTACGTGCAACTCTGACCCTTAGGAGGTAAACTTATGGAATAAAACTAGACATCATAAAAAGCGTAGTGTATTATTTAACTTGGTACCACCCCATCGGGCTCTAATGAATTCAGTGATTAATAAAGCAATATTTATTATGACTTTAATGTAAGGGATTTATTGAATTTATTTGGCTAAGTATTATTGTACATTATATTATATTCTTTGGAATAGAATATACGTCAGACTGTTGGTCATTTATAATTAATTCACCTTTTCTGGGTTTTCCGGATGACTGCGTAGATCTTCTTCGATATGTGCACATTTCCAACGTGTCTCTCTACCGAAAATTTTCGTCTGGAACGATAACTGCAATAAGGACAGCCAAAAGCGGGTTCTACTACGCTGCACTCCAAACGCTGGTGGTTTGTTAAATGCGCCTTTTGCTTGTAAGACCTATCACATTGCGTACAAACGTAACGGCCACTCGCATCTTGAGACACATTGTTCTTATCAAATCCTTTTTTCGCCTTCA
Source organism: Eurytoma californica (assembly GCA_035586675.1). Taxonomy (NCBI): domain Eukaryota; kingdom Metazoa; phylum Arthropoda; class Insecta; order Hymenoptera; family Eurytomidae; genus Eurytoma; species Eurytoma californica. The sequence goes on along the minus strand of JAXIUT010000048.1, from coordinate 16,223,168 downwards.
AACTAATCAAACTCTTCACCTTTAACACTGACAAGCCTTGTGGTTCTGTAAAAAAATGAAAATTATTAGTATTACTAATGAGCTTAACAATATTTTTGTTTTTGATTCGATAGTGAAACAGCACCTCGGCTGATCACCATAGTTAAGCTGCACTGGATCTGGTAATCATTTGACCAGGTAAATTGTGAATGTTATATTTAGATATAAATGTGACATAAATATCTAAATCATATTCTGACCCTGAGTGATGTTGCGACCACACGCTAATGACGGTACAAACTAACGTATAAGCTACTGAACAAGCTGTAAGTAGAAGAACTATGGCTACAACCCATGAATAATAAATAAACCAAAGTACATGCATGTAAAGGAAAAATTAGTTATAATTTGACGATACTTATTACGGAATATTTTTCTTTTAACACGTCTTCAGTCTTTGCCCCGTGTACCATGATAATATTAATTAAATTTAACTCTTCTTAAGAAGAAATTTCTTAGTTTTTGGAGGTGTATAATGTAATGTGTTTATAAAATTTATTTCATGGAACATTTTACAATGTGACAGCATCTTTTAGTCCTAGAGATGACGCGTCAATTTATCTTTCGTTTCTCTAGCATCTGAAGCCGACAACATGCATCTTCTGCGTTTGATGCTTGTATCAAATGTGCTTCGTCGTATCGCTACAGAACTTGAAACGGTTCTTACAGTAGGGACAGCCGAATCCGGGCTCTATGTTACACTCGAAGCGGCAACGTCGCTTCAAATTGTCCATGCGAATGTAAAATTTGTTGCATGTCTTGCAAAAATATTCTTCAGCGGCTTCCCTTTAAAGTTTTTTTTTCCCTGTTGGCAAACATTTATTTACTGCAAGAAGAAAGTTTAATTATTATTTGTTTGCTAACACCAATTAGACGGACAGTTTTTCCCTTTCGAGACATCGCATAACACAAAGGGCAACTCGCCACGAACCCTTGGACCGTCGCGTCTAGCCACTGAGCCCTAGATTAGAAAACATTTAAATAATTCAGCTGTTAACACCGTAATATTTATCAAACAATAATTTTATTACAATATGAAGGTTAACATTGTAAAGAAATTTTAATATAAGTTTATTTTTATTTGTTCGTTATTTTACATTAAAGGCGCAACTTTTTTTTAAGAAAAATAAAGATTTTTTTTATTATATAATATAATAAATTATTTATAATAGAAAAATAAAGAATTTACGTCGAAATATTTTAAGTATGAGCCACATAGATAAAGGAGAACTTCTTTGCTGGATGCTTCTTACGAATGTGAGTCCGCAAATCGGATTTTCGCTTGGTGCGGCAATTGCAATACGGACAACCGAGCCTGGGTTCCAGGCCGCACTCATGGCGTAGATGACTTAGTAAATGCGTTTTATGCTTATATGACTTGTTGCATTTGAAGCAAATGTAGCGTCCGTCCGAGTCCTGCAGAACACTTGTGGATTTCGTCTGTGTCAGCCTGACGATTTTCTTTGGTCTTAATGTTGGCAAACATTTCTTTACTACAAAAAACAAAAACAAAATGATTTGATTATTAAATGAATTTAGAAGGTTTGCTATCAGGCGCTAAGTATATATAAATAGGTAGTTAACTACTTAATATTTATTAAAATTCAATTTCTTTTCATTAAAGATAAAATAATGTAATTGCATACTGAATGATTTAAGTAAGGTTTTAATTGACTTTTATTAGTAGCTTATTCTACGTTATGTATAAAGTTCTTGAGCCTTGTAGAAGTACCTAAATTGATTATCCTGCTTCATTTTGCGTTTGTGCCAAATGGATGACAGCGACTTTTTTCCTTGGATGCCGGATTAGGATATGAGCCTTCAAATTGGATTTTCGCTTGCATCGGTGATCGCAGTACGGACAGCCGAAAGTAGGTTCCCGGCCGCACTCGAATCGCTGGTGGCTCGATAAGTGTATCTTGCGCTTGTACGACCTGCCGCATTCCAAACAAACGAAACGTCCATCCGAGTCCTGTAGGCCACTCTTACGCATTTCCGCGATATTCCTCGGCTTCAGCGTCATGATTCTCTCTGGCCTTAATGTTGGGAAATACTTAGTCACTGTAAAAAAGTTGAAAAAATAATTTGATCAGTGGTTTAAAATTAAAAGAAGCCAAAAAATATTTGCTAATGATTATTTGCGCGGTACCAGAATTTTTAGATACAAGGATTGTTAATTTTGTAATTTTTATTAAAAAACAATTTGTTTACATAAATTAAATTTTAAGTACTACAATTACGTGCTAAATGATTTTGCATTTTAATTTTCAAAAAACTAATTTCAATTTTTTAAAACTGCATGTTTCAATCTTTTTTTAAGGATGACAATATATGCATCTGAACAGAACAGAGAAAGGACTTTTCTTCGAGCTCTAGAAGCTTGCAGTTTGTTGTGTTTCTATAAGTTTCTGTATATTGACATCGATCTACATTAATCACGAATTTCTTTTTTTATAGGAGTCCCATTCCCATCTGCTTCACCCTGTTGACTCCGTGGTCGACAGTCGAAACTTTGATGACGTATTAAATAATGCTGTCGTTTATAGTATATGCCGCACTCTGTGCACACGTATGTATTATCAGAAAAATGATCATCTTGCAGTTCGGATTTGTGGGCTGCAGGATCCGCAAATTGATCTCGTGTTTTTTTCGATTTACTTTTCTTCGGCTTTAACTTTGGCAACGGATCTGAAAATATAAGTAAAAATGTTGTTAATATTTCATATTGTCGTATTTATTCGTCATTATTTTGCGCACCTGGAAATTTGATAGCATAGTTCTTTTGTGACGGGTGTTTAATTCGTATATGATCCTTTATAATGGACACGACACTGCAACAGTAATCGCAGTGAGGACAGCCGAACTTGGGTTCCCCACCGCATTCTAAGCGTTGGTGACGCCATAAATCTTCGTGACGATTGAACAACTCGCAGCAATCGATGCAAGCGTACTGCGAGTCTACAGTAGTTGAGATATTCCTAGGTCTAGGTTTTTTTACCGATTTTCTCGGTAGGAGTTTCGTTATTTTCTTCGCTCTTAATACAGGCAGAATTTTCGTTTCTGCAAGAAAAAAATTTCAAATTATTAAATCACAATCCGATTTAAAAAACAGTATTTTTCTTAAATACAACGAGTAGATAATTAAATCTAATATGAGATAGTTGATAATTGGTCGTGAGAATAAGGAAAGAGTAGATCGGAAATTCGAATTTAACAGATGTCTTTATCAGGTATCACTATTTGTGAATCCGAAAGTAATACATAGAAATATAAAAGAATTGTATCGAAGTAGTAGATGTACATAATAAGTGTAGCTAAAAAATATTCATGATGTTTTTTGTCATGATTAACAGAACAGATAAAAAGCTATTCGTCGCTAATACTATATTTATCACAATCGGAAATTATTATACTCTTATACGTAATATGCCTTAAAAAAGCAGACATTTGTCAATTAAAAGTTTAAAATTGCCGTTGACCATATAAGATTTCTCTAAAGTCCACTTTCTTGAATACTTTATAACGTTACACTCTTCAGGCCAGAATCCTTGAGTTCCACGTAAAATATTCTTATTTGCCTCAATATTCTGAATGTGCCAGATTACTTTCATGGATTTTCTTTCCTGGATGTTTGCGTTGAATGTGTCTTTGCAAAGTAGTTGCATACTTAACTTGCATATCACAGTAGGGGCAGCAATAACTGAGTTCAACGCATTCAAAGCGTTGGTGGCGCTTTAAATGATCTTTGCGTTTGTAAAACTCGCCACATTCAAAACAAATGTACTGATCGTTAGGTGAACAGTTTTCACGTTGTTTTGCATCTTTCTTAAAGAAAATCTTCGTCCATCCTGGTATAAATTTCATTTCTGCAAGAAAAGAGTTCAAAACGTTGTAACATTATCAAAGATACATAGCGACACTTTTGCACATAAAAACAATTAGGTAACAATTATCGGTGTTGCAAAATTTATTTCTTTTCTTTTCCATTTAACCGTAAACCAAATCTAGTCCATTCCACATAAAATCGATTAGTCAAATTTCCAAGGTATCAAACATACACGTTTTAAAACAGGTTTTGTGGCTTGCATGATTTACTTTACGCAGAACTCTATGGATAAAAATCCTTGAGTGTTAGAATCGATATATTTATTTTTCACAGTTCTTTAATCACGATTGTTCGGAATTAATCACTTCTTTTTTGGATGTATGCGGCGAATGTGATCTTGTATATTGAACACTTGTAACAGTAGGGACAGCCAAATCTTGGTTTCACGCCCCACTCACGGTAACGTAACATATTATCCTTGCGCTGGTATAAATTTCCGCACCGTTTGCAAGCATACTTAATTTTCGTGTTAATGGATCGTTCGTTGGATAGTATTTTTGGATAATTTTCAATAGATTCTCTCAGCTTTATATTTACCCTCCTTTTTGGTCTCAATGATGGCAGCAACCGTATATCTGCAAAAATAAAGTTAAATTATTTTGGTTATTTCGGAAATGCTTAAACAATTCCCCAGTGTCCCATCAAGATAAATATCAGTGCAAATCTTACATTAATGAAACCATAAAATTACTTTTTAGTGACATGATAATATAACAATTTTTGTTTAATTTTAAATTTATTTGCTTTTTGTATTTTATGAACGATTCTATTTAACAGTACACATTTTTTTCTGGAAACCTACATAGGATGCGATTTTATAAGATGAATGTTTGTTGCCGTAAATATTCGATTATTGTAAGAAATATCGTTAACAATGTAATACACTATAAAAATTTTTAATAAACGTTTATCGCTAATATGAATGCAATAATTTGATGATACAGTCAACGATATGTACAATCACTGTAATTCATTAATCACAAATCATAAACTAAATGGATAATTTACTTTTCATTGTTCTCTTGGGGTAAAATTTGTTTAATCTCGGGATTGATTTATTTGTTTTTCATTGATGATTATTTGCGGAAGCTCGAAATTTTATAACACGAATCTCCTTCGTTGGATGCTTGCGACGAATGTGATCTCGCAAATTGAACGAAAGCTTCGCACGTCTATCACAGTAGGGGCAGCCGTAACTGGGTTCCATACCGCACTCTAAGCGCTTGTGACGCATCATGTTATCCTTGCGTTTGTACTGCTTTCCACACAACGTGCAAGAATAATTTTTCAGGCAACTTTCGGTTTCTCTCGGTCTCAAACTCACGATCTTGCTCGGCCTCAGTATTGGCAGCCACTGTGTATCTGCAACAATAAAGTTAACATAGTTCTGTTATTTTTGGAAAATGAATGATTCTTTAGCGCCCCATCAATCGACACAGGCAATAGAAAATTGGAGGCTGTGAAATGTACTGAACAACTATTTAATTGTTAATTATGAGTACCTTGAAATTGTACAGAATTATAATTCAAATTAACAGCCTGTTAATTTAATAATTAAATAAATTTTGTTTTAATTTTTTGTTTATTACATTATAATTTTTTGATCTTTTTTACATCTATCTTCTTTGCTGGGTGTATCCGTAAAATATGAACTCGTATACTGAACGCATGTTTCGTCCGGTAACTGCAGTAGGGACAACCGAAACTGGGTTCCATACCGCACTCCCGACGTTGGTGACGCGCTAAATCCTCCTTGCGTTTGTACGACCTGTGGCAATTTGCACATTCGTGCTGTTTGATCTGGTCGGATAAACGACCATCGAGCAGTTCGGCAGTTTTTCTCGGCGTCAGCTTAACCAATCTTTTCGCCCTCAATGTCGGCAAACATATCGTGACTGCAAATGAAAAGTTCAAAATTTATTATCTAACGGTGAATTTATAGAATGTTTAATATAAGTTATTTTTGTATGATATAAAATGTACAGGGTAATACAGTTATTGGACACTGCAAAGTTTATGCGGTACAATTTTTTAATTGTGAACCTTAAGTACTGCAATGCATACAAAAATAATCAAAAATATTGGTTCCCTGAAGTAGAAACTATGTCGATGCATTTTTAATTCGATCAATTAATTCATTATCATAGACGAATGTTAAGGAAAATTGAAAAAAAAAACTCACATAAAGTATTAATTTTCTTATATTTAGAAAATATATTTACAATACAATAGAATAGTTTCCTTTTTAATAATAGTGAAAATGATATTCATAATCGATAATCGGCAACTCTGTAAAGACAATTGAAGTCAAAAGAAACAAATTTGCAGGCTGTTTTACGTTAATTCACTAGTTATGCAAAAATCGTATCAGGCACCTACAGACAATTTCAGAAGATTCAGGAGTACATACCTTTGTAGACCCTTTTTAGGAATCATCGATTTAATTTATGTGTAACAAGTAAAAAAAAATGAAAAACAATATTGAAAACGTCGTAAATATTAATGTTTTTACAAAAACAAATAGTTATACAAAACAATAGTTTTCACTATCCACTTCAATCATAATATGTTGAAGTTCCTATTAATGTTGACTATGCCATTTCGCGGAATGCCTACGCTGAATGTGAACGCTCATGTTGAATTTTAGCTTGGTGCGATGACTACAGTAGGGACAGGTAAACCCAGGTTCCACGCCGCACTCGTAGCGTATATGACGAGATAAGAGCCCCTTCGTTTTGTAACTCCTGCCGCACTTCTCGCACATGTGCCGACTGAGCTGTTCGTCATGAAGATCAAAATTTTGATGTTGCAGCCGAGACTTGCCAAGATGGTCTGCAAGCGGATCCTCATGGTGATCAATATTTCGTTGTTGAGGCAGGAATCCACGAAGTGAATGATCGTCACGATGGTCAGCATTTTGTTCCAGCAGGAACTCACTAAGTGACGCTGTAAGCTGATCGTCGTGATGGTCAGAATTTTGTTGCTGCGGCAGGAACGCACTATGTGGTACTGTAAGCCGATTGTCTAGATGAAACCCATTAAGTGGTGCTGTAAGCAGAAATTGAAGTTTGTTTCTTGAAGCCTTTAATTAGTATTAACTTTTTAAAATTCTTGAAAGAAAAATATTTAAACCTAAGGATGTTAACGAGGAAGGAAATTGTTAATAAATTATAATTATTATAACCACAAAATGAAAACTCTAACAACTTTTCTAACTCCGTTCAAGATTAGCATCAATATTAGTTTTAGTTACTTAAAAATAAATCATCGTTTATGTCACATTTACTGAAATGCTACATCAACGACGTGCGAAACCAACATGTCTGCTTAGCTCGATAGTCACAGTTAGGACATCCAAATCCAGGCTCAACGTTACATTCGTATCGCAGATGATGCAGCAAGTGCTGTTTACGCTGACAGGTTCTACCAGGAGAAACCGAGTACTACCCGAGGTGCGTATACTATTTTTTTGCCTAGAGAGATCGCAATGCGCACCTCGCGATTGAGCGCCGGGGGCGAAAATAGGCGCTTTCAGCCCGCAAAAAATGTACGTTAATGATAACTGCAATAATTAAATGAATAAAATAATCATAAAAAACAATGCACATTTTTTTGTCAGCTGGTTTTTTTCTGAAACTAAAACTTAAACATCATTAATATTCTGTGACAGTTTTTGAAAAAAATATAGAGTAAAAATTAAATACTATTTATTCAGTGCACAATATAAAAAATTCTGTAGTTTATTTATTTAAATTAAAAAATATCATATATTAATCATTATTCGAAATATTCGTCAGTTTAATAATATCTATTTGCAGGCCAGGGTGTATCCTTTTGCAGTGCCTACGAATACCAAATCTCTTGAAGCACCGAAAGTCACAATGGGGACAGCCGAATCTGACATCAATCCCGCATTCGAATTTTCGATGAAACTTCATGTACGACTCGGAAAAGTATGTTTTACCGCACTTGTCACACACGAATCGTATCGTGTAATCGTCCTGTGAAACCGATTTCTCAGCATGCATCTCTAACCCGTTCGACGGCACTTTCACGACTCTCACGGTTTCCAACCAGGGTTTGTCAGGCATCGCTAAAAATAAATACAAAATATTTTGGTTAGTTGACAGTAAACTTAATGAAAGTGGAACTTACATATTTAATAATTTCAAAACAAAAAATGGAGAGATTAACATTAAATTGAAGATAACATAACATTAAATTGAAAAAACGCAGATTGGAGGTAGGTTACTACTTAACATTAGTTCAATACATGTAACTTTGAAAAAAAAATCAGTTTATTGAATACATTTTATGAATTCTATAATTTCGTATAACATTTATTTTTCTTCTTGAAAAAGCTTAGCTGCTCTATTGTGCAAGTCTCCCTAGAAAGTTGTCTCAACCTAAGATGCCTCCTACTGGGCTTCTTACAACGTTAGTTACAATAGAAACAGCTAACTCTAAAATCACAGTTTTCCAGAGAATGTATATTTTAGTATTGATAATAGTTTTTAAGATAATGAGATAGAAATTTGATTTGAATATTTTTGAGATGAATTATACTTCATCAGAATCTCTGCTTTTTTATGTACGAGTATTCACTTTGTGTGCGATGTTTGCATAAATCCAGTACACATAAATACTACAAGTTTTACTAAATATTTTCTTTTACGTTATATTAAAAATAGATGGTATGTATTATGCACATAATACATAATTACTTTTGCGGTACGAACATTAGGGTAGAAGCAACATATTGCCTCTTAGTCAATCTAAAATTAAAACTAACTTAAATTAATTTGATTTTAATTTATCTTAAGGTATTTTGCAAGAAAATTTTCAAATAGTCATTTTGAAAGTTTTCCAAAGTTATTTGAAAAATCCTTTTGAACAATCATCGGCAAAAAAACTACCACCGTAGGAACAGTGCGCTTGTAAATTTATACTGTCATCGGTCACCTTTACTTTAGAATAACTTTAAAAACAATTCTATGTACATTAAAGATGACTGATGGAAGTATGATCTGCTACATGACTATCTCTTCTAGCAATATATCTTCCAGATTATAATTTAAACTCCCAATACCATAAATTTACCGTGTTTATCTTACAGTCGATCGATCGTAAATATAAATAGTTTTAAATAAAAGAAAGACAGTGCAACACAATTATAATTAAGGAAACACAAAGTAAAGTTTGAGAGAGCTAATTGCCAATGTACAACTTTTTATAGTACTCTAATCTCAAAATGGCAACTTTAATGCCAATTTTCGGCCCTCGTGCTATAAAATATCGTATAGTACTGGTGCGATAATATACTATTTTACGACTGCTGGCTTCTCAAATTGATTACGTAAACCCTCTCCGTCGGATGCTTGCTCTCGATGTGCTTTTTTATGTTGAACGGGCGGGTGGAGCGTTGATCGCAGTAGGGGCAGCTGAAACTGGGCTCTTGGCCGCACTCGTAGCGGTGGTGTTGATTCAAGTGATCCTTGCGATTGTACGACCTGCCGCAGTCCGCGCAACTGTACCGTTTGCTCGCGATGGTCGGGGGAACCTTGGGCAGCTGGTCCAGATTCAAGCAATTGGGGTGTATGCGCCGAATGTGATCTCGCAGGTGGAATTCGCGCTTGGAGCGGTGCTCGCAGTAGGGACACTGGAACGCGGGATTCTTGCCGCACTCGTAGCGCTGGTGGCGCGTCAGGTGTCCCTTCGCTTTGTACGAGTTGCCGCATTGCAGGCAAAAGTGTCGTTTGCTCGTATTCGGAGCTGACGTCGGTAAGTATACCATGCCTGGAAAGAGAAAATAAGATTTTTTTCCGTTAGAGCGAAAGTAAAAAAGGTAAGTATTTCTTTTACGCTATTCTGCACTACTAGGATTGAAACTATCGTGAGTCAACTCATGATACCATTGCTTTTAAATTGTTCACACAATAATACACGCAAATCTGATTTGCCTTAATGATAAAGCTTTAGTATGTAAGATTAATTTATTTTATTACGCAACAGCATTTCTTTTACAATACATTAACTTTTTAGTTTTATTATGTGGATCTTTGATGACTTGTTATGTACCGAATGCTCGATTCCAATGCTTGCAGCATGGATCATAATTAGGTGGATCGTTATCACTTTTTCTAATTTTGGTGGGTTTCAGACTTATTGTTCTCAATCTTGGCAAACCATTGGTCGATCTTCTTATTTCCCTTCTTCTTTAGGAGTAATTTTCAACACGCACACCGTGCCCTCAACAATCGTGGACGGATGCACGCGTTGAATGTGCTTCCTTATGTCCGAACCGTATATGGAGCGATATTCGCAATAAGGACAACCGTACTTGCGCGGGCGGTCCTTGTCCCGCTTGATACCGTGGTGTATCGTTTTTATGTGCCTCTGGAGGTCCAAATTGCGTTTACTGCGATAACTGCAAGAGTGGCAGTTGAAACTGGGCTCCTGGTCGCACTCGTACGTCACGTGTCGCGTCAGATGCCCTCTGTACTTATACTTCTTGCCGCACTTTTCGCACATGTACCCTTCTAGAGAAATACGCCTGGTATTTCCTTTGCTCCCTACAACGATCGTCGAAGATTTAGGCTCTGCAAAAGAAAGGTAAAATACCATGGTTATTTTACGCTAAATGGAACGGAGGTTTGGCAAGCAGTATTAATGAATATGGTATCGTCTTGGAATGAATAATATGTAATGGGGCAATATGAAATATATTAACTAATTAATAATGGAAATTAAACAAATGAATGTTGAAAACAAACTATCGTATATAATTCACTGAATAGTATTTAAAGAACCCTTATGCGCAGCAGATTCGAACATAAACAAAGTTATTGGATCGATGAGGCTGAAGCCAAAATAAAATCTCCAGACTCATTTGTAAAAATATTTTATTCAACGTTAATTTTAATAAATGCGTTCCAAAGTGACGTCTACTCCGCCTCCTTTCGTACTTGTTCCAGATCGACAATGTACATCTGCCTGTCGGGGTGCATGCGCGCGATGTGCGAGCGCATGTCCCATTTGTGCTTGCAGCTCCGGTCGCAGTAAGGGCAGCCGTACATGGGTTCGATTCCGCACTCGTGCTTCTGATGTCGCATCAAGTGCTGCTTCTGCTTGTAACTTTTGCTGCACCTATCGCACTTGTACCGATCGTCGAAATTTGAAGGGGGATTTCTTCGCCCGCCCCTTGCGGTCTGTCGGGAACTTCTTTTCGCCCTCAATCGCGGCCAATCGCGTCGTGCTGCAAATAAAATTTACATTGCTTGGTTACGTATATTATCTGGAAAATGAATTCGAAATTCGCAGGATGGGTCGAGTGTATGCTTTTGTTAAAGAAAGCTATTGATAAACTTAAAAAAGCAATCGATTAAGACTAAATGGATGAAATAAGTATAATTATAATTAGATGTACGATTGAAAATAATTTATTAGATTTAAGATGTTTTTAATGCACCTCGAGGCAGGTATTATATTCTACATTTATTCCACTACGTCTGTAAACTGCTGCAGATTTTGATAGGCTGCAGTCCGATTTGTATGCATTCGTGCAATGTGGGTGCGCATGTTGCAGCTCTGCTTGCAGCGATAGTAGCAGTAGGGACAGCCGAACATAGGCATAAGACCGCACTCGTACTTCTGGTGCCGTGTCAAGTGTTGTCTGTTCTTGTAGGTTCTGTTGCAATTGTCGCATCCGTAACGATTATTGACTAAGTTTTCTTCGAACTTCCCTCCCCTCCTCACCTGGAGCTGCACAATTCGATGCGGCCTTAACTGCGGCAAAATGCATTCGGCTGCAACAAAAAAATTTTTATTTTTCGGTTACTCCACCGTAGATTAGCATTTATTTAGATTTCTTAAAGATTGTAGTAATTAACACTCGCAAATAATGAATAGGTAATTCAATATTAAACATGTTTTATTCGGTGGATTTTATTTACAATAATTATTTACTCCTTGGTATATATTTTTTTTACAAATATTTTTAAGTCACGTTTATTTTCCTGCGCTTTACGTCGGTTTAAGATTCAAAAGATCGACTTTATCGAAGAGATTGTGTATTAATTTGCAGTGCCGGTACATGCTGGATCTGTACTTGCAGCGATAATCGCAGTAAGGACATCCAAACGCGGGTGCCTTGCCGCACTCGTGAATTCGATGTCGTCCCAAGTGCCTTTTATTCTTGTAACTCTTATCGCACTTGTCGCATTTGTACCGCTCACCGGAATTTGGCCAATTTGCGAAGGCTTCCTGTATCGACTTCTGATGCTCAACTCTTACCGGCTTCAATCGCGGCCAGCCTTGGTGCTCTGCAAAAAAAGATTTGACATTTATTACGAAAAATAATCAATGGACAATTAAATTATTCGATTAAGAATAAATAAAAATAAAAGAAAACTAAACGCCGGAAATAAATAATGTCTAATTAAATGTCAATATTTTATTAAACAGATAGAAGATATATTTACAATAAATATATATCTTTACTATTATTTAAACGTAATGTACATGTAATATATTTATTCTGCGGCATATTGATACTGTCTTAAATTGAGAATGTCTATCTTCTTGTTCGGGTGCTTACGACGAATGTGCGGAGCTATACTCCACTTGTGCTTGCAGCGATAGCTACAGTAAGGACAGCCGAAACCGGGCGCAACACCGCACTCGTGATTTCGGTGCCGTACCAAGTGCGTTTTCTGCTTGTAACTCTTGCCGCACTGTTCGCACGAGTACCTCTCAACGAACCCTTGCGAACTCACGAAAAGCTCCCGTTTCGATTTCAAGCGCACATTTCTGCTCGGGTTCAATCTCGGCCAACCTCCGTATCCTGCAAAAAGTCAATGCATTTACCTTTTGATTAATATTTTCGAAAGTTCGTACGAATCTCAAGAAACGATCGAATAAAATTGCATTTTAATATACAGAAAATAATTAGTGCATAATACAGTGATTTCAAAAATAGAGATGAATTAAAGAAATATGTCGTAAAGAAATAGAGGCTTATTTTACAGCGAAAATACTTTATTAAATAGTTTATTTAAATATTTTCTAATATATAATTAATAAAATAAGTAACGCTTATTTAATTTCTTTCATAATTATTACATTTTAACAATTTTCACTTGTGCACCCAGGTGCTGAAATTTAATGTGCCTCTCCAAGTTACATTTGTGGGGGCTGCGATATTCACAGTGAGGACAGCCAAATCCTGGTTTTACTCCGCACTCGTACTTCTCTTGACGTTTCAGTGTATAGTTGGAAACGTAACTCTTGCCGCACTTGTTGCACTTGAAGGAATTCCCAAGTTGTTCCTTTTTCACTAGCACCTTCATTACTCTTTTCGGCTTTAACCGTGGCAAATCGCGCCGCTCTGTAAGAAAACGTTAAATTATTTAATTGAATTAATTTACAGTCACGTAAAGAATACACCTCGTAACAGAATCTTAAAAAATCTGATATATTTTTAATTTTTGAAAAACGAATCGCCAGTCTTTATAGAGGGGTGCTTCAGAAATAAGAGTTCCACTTACTGCGGAGTACTGTTGTTGGTTGTAAAAGAGAAAACATTTATTAACTAAATTTTTTTTAATAAATATACTCTACTCAAACTACATATATAGTTATATAACATGTAACATTGCAATACATAATATTTATTCTTCTTTCTTTCATTCAGTAGTTCAAATTGCTATTATATGGGTTTTTGCTCAAGTGCACTTGTGCAATGTGCCTGCTCAAATTAGATTTCTGCTTGCACCGATAGGGACAGTAGTTACATCCGAACCTGGGCGCTACGCCGCACTCGTGATTTCGATGTCGTACCATGTGCGTTTTGTGCTTGTAACTCTTGCCGCACTGCTCGCACGTGTACCGCTCCTCGGAGCTTTGCGAGTGCACGAATAGTTCCCGTTTCGACTTGACGCGCACCATTCTGCTCGGCTCCAATCTAGGCCAATTTCCACCTTCTGCAAAAAGAAGCAAAATATTTATTACTCGGCAAATAGTTTCGAGATTTCGTAAGGTTGACAAGTATGTAACTATGGGCCAAGTTTACATATTAATACAAAAAATAATTAGTGCAGAATACAGTGTCTGGTTAAAAATAATGATGAAGATGACTTGGAGAAATGCGTGACAAATGAATAGATCTTAATTTAATAATGAAAATATTTTATTATATATTTCGTATCAATATAATCTAACAAATAATACGTAACATTTAATTTCGTTCTTTCCATTCAGTAGTTCAGAGTAACAATATGCATATTTTTGTTCGCGTGCACTTGTGCAATGTGCCTGCTCATATTTGATTTCTGCTTGCATTGATAGGCGCAGTAGGGGCATCCAAACCTGGGCCTAAGTCCACACTCGTATTTCTGATGTCGCTTCAGGCTCTCTTTATAGCCGTAAATTTTGTTGCAATTACTGCACGCGTATCCCCCAACGACAGTTCGGGAGTCATTTATGTGGCGTCCTCTTCTAGACTGGAACCGCAAACGATTTTTCGGCTCCAACCTTGATAATGCCACTGAAAAAAGAAATGTTTTTGTAGATCTTAATTACTCTTATTTTTGGCTAATTAACATTAAATGTAGTTCAGTGTAATCACTATAAATTTCAGCGAATTTAACTAAATTAAATTAATAAAGTGAACGGAATGGAACTCGGTGTGCCAAATAATATACAATGCTTTGAAATAATCAAATTTGTTTCTATCCGATTACAGAAAATAATGCTATTGTGAAGGTGAGATAGGGATTACTGTCGAATAGAATGAATGTATGTAATATTAGTAAATAATTGGTCAGTGCAAAGCAGCCCAAATTTAATTACGTCTAGTAAATAATATTTAATTGATCTCTGAAAAAATAATTAATGTGCTTTATTATAACATTTTGTAATGATTTTTTAATAATCCTTATGTACCATTTATTCAATTGTCTTTCACACACGTAGCAGATTATAGTGCGGTTGTTTAAATTGGATTTCGTTCGCTACGATAACTGTAATAGGATTAGATATATCCGAGCGTGATTCCACTCTCTACAGAGCTTTTATAAGAACTCATGCTGTGGCAGGCTTTCTTTGTAGTTGCGAATCTTGCTGCACTTTTTGGGGGACTTGATTGGCAATACACTAGATCAACCACTTACTACGCCACTGCAAACTGACAGTTATAATTTATGAATAAATAAGTGAATAAATGAACTTCAAGTGGTAAGTTGACTCCTGACAATCTCAATATTGATACCTACTATGACAATTAGGAGAGTCAATTAATTACTTCTGTCAATCATATTGGCAATTAATCAGTAATGTGGTCTATGACTTGCAGAAGAATTTGTAAAAACGAGCCTCTTACTTTTGAAAAAAAAATCAAATGGAAATGTCTAAATCAAAGACAAACCATAAGGTACGACCAGATTATAGAAATAAAACCATAAGTATAAAAAACAACGTTTATTTCGTATAATGTGTGCCCCAACAATTGCAAACTCCCTGCCAACTTCTTTGGCATATTACTTTCTCATAGTTTAAAACCAATAATTCGAAACTTTAATTTTTGGAAACGGAACATGATTTCAGTCAAACTTAAATACTACTAATGGATTCATGCATAATGAGTCGTCTTGTTTTCCGATCACTGAGCATAAACAAAGAAAAACACGTTTTAAAAGCTTTTGAAAATTCATTAAACTTATAAATAAATTTTAACACGGAAACTTACACACACTCGCGCGCTTGCGTGTAAAAAAATAATACTTCCAGCACAAAGAGCTGAAAGAAAAATTTTCGTTAACTTCGCAAAGCTATGAGAAAGCAAAAGGTGGCCTCTACTCCTCTAGGACCTTCCAGGGCGAGCTCTTCAAGTTGATCACGCAGATCGGCTCGCCGGGGTGCCTGCGCGCCACGTGCGCGCGCACGCTGACCTTCTGCTTCGTGCGGTAGTTACAGTGCGGGCAGCCGAAGCCGGGCTCCTGGCCGCACTCGTAGCGGAGGTGCCGCGTCAGGTCGCCCTTGTGCCGGTAGCTCTTGCCGCACCTCTCGCACTGGTGCGGCTTGGGCGTGCCGTCGTAGTCACGGAACCGCAGGGAGCCCTTGTGCAGCTGCTGCACCGGCTCTGCAAGAAGAAGAAGCGGCAGTCGCATGGTGAACTGGAAGGGCGAATACGCGTGCTCGGCGTGTGCTTTCGCACGTGTTGCGGGGGTGATATTCGGCATCGCGAGTTTTATTGTGATTTTGTTGTACGCGAAACGGTTGAATATTTCACAACCCGATGATGAAGTGGGACGTGATGAAAATTTGAATGAGATTAGTTCGTTGTGAAAGTGTGATGTGGTGCATGCAGTTGCGTGATTTTAACCAGGAAAGCAATATATGTGATAAATTGAAGAAGTAGATTAATCCGCAGTTTTATAGCAATATACGAAGAGAATTTTCCCGCAAAAATTGCGAGGGAAAATCAAAATCGCGCATTGGTTTAGTCACAATTTTTCGTACAAATCTCCATTGGATCTAAACGGACTACGATTATGATTTTCCCCTAATTTTTATAGTAAGATTCCTATAAATATTACGGAAAAATCCTTCCGATGTTGAGAATAATTTATGTCCATGTAATTAGAATTTTGTGAGAATGGTAGTTTTATTACCAAATCATACCATACATTGTTATATTCATTTCGATATACCCAAAAACTAAAATTTATTTTTTAAAACGATTCTTTATAATACTACACAGGGATACTTGGTGCAAACTGCTTAGGTTTGCACTGAAGTACCGGACGAAGCGTCACTGTTGCAACCCGAAAAATCTCAGAATGAAAAATAATAGAAGCTTTACATCTTCCAATAACTTCAAATTTAATTTCAATTCTTTTCTTCTTTACCGCTCGAAGTCTATAACGCGGACAGTTTTGCCGTGGTGCCTGACGTTAATGTGTTCGCGCACGTTGAACGGCCACTTCGTGCGGAATTCACAGTAAGGGCACGAGAATCGAGGCTCCTTGCCGCAATCGTAGCGCTGGTGTCGCGTCAAATCGCCTTTGTGTCGGTAGCTCTTGCCGCATCTTTCACATTGATACTTCTTGGGCGAGCTGTCGCTGTAGCGATTCCTTGCGGAGCTTTTATACGACGGCCGCGTCAGTTCTGCAAGAAGAAGACGAGGGAGTCACAATGATAAATTGGAAGGACAAAAAGAGTGCTTGGTATGTATGTTACGTAAATAGAGGAGGTGACGCTGGGTAACCCCATTATTTATGTCGTTGTAGAGGGACCAGTTGAATGCTTTACAAAATAATGAAGTGGAATGTGGTGAAGTTCTGTATGAGATTAGTTTGTCATGAAAATGTGATGTAGTGCAGGCAGTGGCATGATTTTAAACAGGAAAGCAATGCATTTTGTAAACTGTAGATGTGGATTTATAGACAGATCTATCGTAATAGGTATCGTAATAATATCGGAAAAGTTGGAAATGAGTATAAATGACCCATGATTATGTTTTCTCCCCGTAATTTTTTAAAATTTTTTTGGAAAAATTCTGTCTATGTAGAGAATTTATATATATAATTATAGTTTTTGTACCGTTAATGTTATGTACTATATTGTTATATTCATTTCGAAATTATCCTAAGAGATTGTAAAAAACAAACTAAAATTGTTTTTTAAATCGATTCTTTATATCATTTAACATAAATCCAAGATTGATTTCATATCACGCAATCCATATTGTTTATTGTAAAATAAATTCATTTTTTTCTAGATAGAATTAATTACCTGGCGAGGACATTGTACGATGATCAATAGTTACAATACCAAGTCGCTATTACTTTCTGTCTAAATAAGTGTTCTTATTATTAACTGTTATTTCAGGAAAAATTAATGGTGTTAAATAACAGTAAAACATTAAACTACAAGACAATAGTTTTTAATTATATATAAACCAAATTTGGCACATTGTTATTTAAAATCTGCTATCACAACTTACAGTAAAAAACTTTTCTTTGACACACTGAAATTGACAATACTATTTCATCGCATTGTTTCTACAATTAATACATTCTGAAACAATAATGCAACTATCCATTGTGAGTTCTTCATCATCTCACAATGTGTATAAAACCTGAAATGTTCGAATATTGCAACTGATTTCAACTCTCTTCTTCTTTAACCCCTTGAGTCTACGACGTCGACCCTTTGGCCGAAATGCTTGCCGTTAATGTGTTCGCGTACGTTGAAGGCCCACTTCGAACGGAATTTACAGTAAGGACACGAGAACCGTGGCTCGACGCCGCACTCGAAATTCTGGTGACGCAACATGTTGCATCTTCGATTGTAGATCTTGCCGCACTTAGCGCACTCGTGCCGTTCACCCGAAAACTGCGGGTGCGCTCGATGCAGCCCCAAATGCTTAGCTCTTCGTAAAGCCTTAACGCTCTTCAGTACCAGTTGGGGAAAGTGGCCTGTCGCTGCAAATGAGAAGCGTTAATTTCTTAGGTAATTTGTGATGGAAAATCTACGTAGACACGCGACTATGCACTTCAATCTGGATAAAAAAAAATTAGCAAGTTCTTTTTACAATAATAAGGTACATGCACGCTGGAAATCACATTGATATAAAAACAATTAATGGACAAGCAAGATCAGAATCAGAATTCTTGAAATTTATACTCAAAAAAAATTAAAACTTAAAGAATATAAAATGTTTATATGTTAACGCTACGGAAGGAATGCAATGTATGGAGTATGCAACATAACGTCAATGAAAATGATAAAACAAATTATTATTAATGAACAGATAAATTAAATTGAAATATTTGAATGCAATTATTAAAATATTTATTTTTTTTATATTATCAGCCAAAATCTTCCAACATCGATTTTATTACAAAGTATCATTATAGTTCTGTTTTTTATTTTTCGAACACATAGGGTAAATACATAAACGGAATGTGGGCTTTCTTCAACTCTCTGACCTGTACGTTCGTGCGAAATATGTTTTATACTTTCAACTCTTAATTAATTTTTTATTAACAAAAAACATCATCATAGAATAGAAGTAATTAATAAAAAATTATTGCAAAAGAAGTTCATACAAAATTTGATTTATAAAAAATTATAATTTAAACATATATTAGGGGTAAGCGGGACATAGCGGGCCCTTTCAAAATGCTTTAATTTGAATGAAACTTGTTAATAAAACATTTATTCACAAGTTTCATTCAAATTAAAGCATTTTGAAAGATTGTCATTATTACATTGCAGTATTACTATATATCATTTTTGTATATAGTAATATTGAAGTGTAATGATAATAATGATAATCTTTTAAATTGCTTTAATTTGAATGAAACTTGTTAATAAATGTTTTTCACACCAAATGCAACATATTTAATGGGGTGGCCCACTATGCCCCGCTTTCCCCTATATATATTATATATATACTTTATTTAAGTTTTTCAATGTGCATCTTTCTACTCGGGTGTATCAGTCTAACCTGTCCTCCCAAGTTGGATCTGTGTGCTTGTGGTGACGGTCCAGTGTAATCAACCACGATTGCACTTACTATTTTACTGTCCTCAGTGCACGTCGATATTATACATCAATACCCTTGTACTTCCGGGTGCACGCTATTAATGTGCATGACAACAGCCCATTTCTGTTTGTCGTGATAGCTGCAACAGGGACAACGGTATTGGGACTTAAAATCGCACTTATGTCGATGTCGTGTCAAATGTGTTTTGTTCTTGTAACTCTTTCCGCAATCCTTGCATTCATACCTCCCTTCGAAGTTTGGAAAATATTTTGATCGTGGTCGTCCAGTGGTCGGCTGCAACCCAGTCAAATCGTGCATTGCTAGAAAAACGTTGAAATTCTTAATTATTTTCCAATGAACAGACGGACAGATTTAACGTATGAATAACTAATATCGAATAGTGCGTGGATGGACAAAATATTAGTATTTTTTTAAACATATACCTAAAATTAAAATTTTTACTACAAATAAAATACGAGCTAATCCGTTAGCTAGTGTCCTGTCTCGTTTATATTTTAAATGTAATCAGGTTCAAGTGCATCGCTTGATCGTGTCTATTTGAATTTGGTTTGGGTGGGGTGGACTGTTCACAGTATAGAGAGCTAAGCCACACTTATTTTGCAGCCTGTCGTGTAGTGAACTTGTACAGACAATAGACCAGCAGTAATTTTAAAGAATATCAATGTTGATGTACTAAATGTGTTTTACTCTTTTTATTCTTACCGAGCGTCACATTTGTTAATATTCAATTAGTGAAAAATAATGTTATCACATAATAAAAATAGTAAATGAAAAAGTGACTGTGAAAGAAGTACATCGACTATTAAATTAGAAATATTTATTTCCATAAATATATTTCAGTATGTTAATAATATATTTATTCTTATTTTAGTTCACGTTGTCAATGGTTATTTGCAATATGCGAACGTATGTTAAATTTTCTTTTGCAGCTGAAATCACAATATGGACAGTCGAACATGGGCGCAGCGTTGCAATCGTGTTGATGTCTTATTAAATGCGTTTTATTCTTGTAACTCTTTCCGCAGTGCTCACATTCATACCTGCCTGTGGAGTTTGGAATATGTCGTTCTCTTTGCGAAAGCCACACAACCCTTCTTGGATGTAACACTGTCAAATCGTGCCGTCCTGGAAAAAAGTTTAAACTGAATTATTTCCCAATGAAGAGAGGAACAAATTTAACATATGTACTATTAATAATGGATAATTCATGAAGGTACAAAACAGTAGCATTGTGTTAGAAAAAGTAAATATTAGACAAATGTTAATCAATAAAATGAATTAAAAATATGTATAAAAATATATTATTATTAAAAATAGTTTATAAACGAAAGAAATCCATAATTTACATATAAAAATTCAGCAATAAAATATGATTAACTACAATTCAAAGTTCATGTTGTTGCAAAATACTTTGCTAACCGTCATGTTTTAAATTTGAAATGTACATCACGTCCAATGCTTCACTTGTAAACGCGTCAATTTGATTTTTGCTTGCTACGGTGGTCTAATCGCAGTATGGATAGCCAAACTGCACTCATACTTCAAATACTCGATTCATTCATTCAAAGGAACAAACTCGTGCCCGAATAAATCGTGTATTTTTTGCAAATGCCATTTCATATCCCATTTGTACTTGCAGCGATACTTGCATCGAGAACATTCAAATGAGGGTGCAAAGCCACACTCAAATCTTCGATGGCGCGATAGAACCTTCAATTTCTTGTAGCTCTTTCCACATTTCTCACATTCGAATTTTCCTAGGACGTTTCCAACGCATTTCTTTGCTCCATTTTCTTTGGATTGCCTCATAACTTTTGTCGGCAGCGATAGCCCAATGGATCTTACTGAAAACAAATTTAAACTCTTAATTATTTTCTAATTAACACATGAATTTATCGAACGCTCGATTGGCATTGGACGATGTAAGAACGGACAAAACATTACTTTTCTGTTAAAGAGAGGTAAAGATTACCAATGTTAAACATTAATATAAATTGAAAGGAAAAGTAAAAAAAAGACATTGTAAATAATAGATGTAAAATAATACTTTGCAATTCCGTCATTTTTAGATTCTAAATGTACATCAGGTTCAAGTGCTTCGTTTATATAAGTGTTTATTCGATTTTTGCTTGAATGGTGGATTCGTTATATAGATAGCCAATCCGCAATCTTAATTCCGCTGTCCGATTCAAGCATCCAAATAAATACTGACCGCTTCTGCGGGCCAACCATGTTCTTGTATTAAATGAAATTTATATTGAAATACGGTTGTATAGTAAGAAGGGCAGTAACGGCAGTAAAAGCCACCTGCTGGCTTGCAATTCTGTTTTCGATGTCGTGACATGGACTGTGCAAACCTATAGGTCTTTCCACATTTGACACATACGTACATTCCTTGTGCGTTTCGAACAGATCTATTATATGGACGCAATTCCCGCGGAACTTTTCTCGGATGTGATGTATCCCGTTCTCTCGGCTGTGATGTATCCCGCCCATCTCTCGGCTGTGATGTATCCCATCTCTCGGCTGTGATGTATCTCCATCTCTCGACTGTGATGTATCCCGTTCTCTCGGTTGTGATGTATCCCGACCATCTCTTAGCTGTGATGTATCACCATCTGTCGGCTGCGATGTATCCCCATCTCTTGCCTGTGATGTATCACAATCTCTCGGTTGCGATATATCCCCATTTCTCGGCTGTGATGTATCCCTATCGCGTATTACTGGACAATGTTAGAACGTATAAAACACTACTTTTCTGGTGGACAGGTATACTTATCAATGTTAAACATTAAAATTAACTAAAAGGAAATGTAGAAAAAAAACACATTGTAAATAATGCAAGATCAATAAAAAATATTTATCTTCAATATAATAATTTCGTTTTCATAACAAATACTTTGCTATTCAGTCACATTTTAAAGTCAGGTGGGAAATTTAATTCGGATTAAATTGCTTCCCTTAAAGGTGTCAATATGTTTTTTACTTTCACTAATTCTTCAGTCTCTTGATTCGCTGATTGAAAAAAAGAATTGTGTTTCCGGTTAATTTGTGATTCTGCTTGAGATGTCGGACCATGGTATAATAGTAATGGCTGCGATAGGCACAGTGAACACAGCCATATGTGGGTGGAATGCCGCACTCATGGGTTCGATGACGTGATAAGTTTGTAGCACTCATATAAGTCTTTTTACATTTGTCACATTCGAATTTCCCTTGGGAGTTTGGAAAGTACAGCCTCTTTGAATTTGCTTGTGTCGGCTTCTTAACACCCATCGACTGAGCTGCACGCAAATTGTGTCTTTCTATAAAAAAGTTTAAAATATTAATTATTTTCTAAAGAACAGATGAATTTAGCATACGCTCGATTGACAATGGACGATGTAACAACGGACAAAACATTAGTTTACTGTTACAGAAAGAAAAGGTGTAAATGTTAAAAAATGAAATTATCTGAAAGTAAAGATGAAAAATACATATTTAAGAAATTTGCAAGTAATGACGAATGTTTATTTTTAATGTAAAGATTAAGCCGATTTTACAATATAGTTTACTTTCGTGGCACATTTTTCAGAATCCTATCTCGTATCTCAATACGGTATCTCCTGAATATCTTATCTTGAAAATAAGCGCATCCTTATCCGGGTGTTTATTAGAAACGTGTTTAGTCATACCAAGTTTGCGACAATTGCGGAAGTCGCAGTAAGGACAGCCAAACTTAGGCTTCCCTGAGTGCGTGCGCCAGGGGTGCTTTGGTCGAGGCTGTGGTTCTTGAATGTCAATCGGCGCTGGAACAAATTTTGAACTTTTAGATATAGACATTGCTATAAATAAATTGAACTTGTTATTGAAAATCGTAAATAAGAGATTATATGAAGTGATAAAGAGTCTGCTGACTATTCAGTTAGAGTAAATAATTGTTAGATGTAGAATAAAATAAATAAATCATGAATGGGAGCGAGGCAGTAACTGAAAACTTTGTATTTCTGAAAATATCTATTTTCTTAAGATACTTATACATAGATAAATAATCAAAAAAAGTAATCATTGTGATCTTTCGGATGTTAGATGAAGAATTCGCATCTTCTTCTTCGGGTGTTTTGCACTGATGTGTCTGCTCGCATTGTATTTGCGTTTGCAGCGGTACTGACAGTAGGGACAACCGAACCCAGGCTTAAGACCACACTCGTATCGCTGATGCCGCACCAAATCATGTTTAATCTTGTAACTCTTCTTGCAATTGTCACACTCGTAACGTTTGCTAAAGCTGGGCAACTCTTCTACATTAGATTCTTCAACCTTAGGCTCCAGTGGCGTGATGTCATACGATTCTACCCAAGGAAATCCAAATAACACTGTAAAAAATTCATAAATTCATATCTGTTAGTTATTTTCTGATAAATGAATTTGGATTTCTTGATGTAAGAATACAAGATGTGCTTGTTTTTTTTAACAGCTACGGTAGTATCAAACTCATTGAAACATTGAAACGTGGTCCTTCCATGCTTACATCGAAACGTGTTTTCGTGTTCAATAACTCGATTAACTCATTAATCGAATATTCAATACGTACCCTGAGCAGAGTACAAGATAGCACAACTTGTATTCTTACACCATCCCAACTAAAGTTAAAGTAATCTAGTTAATTAGTAGACCTTCAGATAAACATTTTAAATAAGCTAATTTTATTAAAGAAATATATTTAAAAAAAACATTCAAAAGAAAGTTATTAAATTTATTTTGATTCATCATTCGTGTCTGTTACAGATTGTGAATGAATATTCATGTTCGGGTGTTTCGACTGAATGTGCCTATTCAAATGATAATTGCGATAGGAGCGGTAGTCGCAATAGGTGCAGCATATTCCCGGTGTACGACCGCATTCCAATCTTCGATGTTCCGTCATAGATCGTCTGTGCTTGTAATTCCTGTTGCATTTTTCACACGTAAAGCCACGGGTAAATTTCGGTGTAGATTTTTTTAGACGTTCGTTTTTAAGCTGCATCTGGTCAACTCGTTTCAGTTTCAACCGTGGCACTCTAAATGTTACTGCAAAAAGGATTGTATTACTTCATTATTGTTCCATAAAAAAGTTACATTTTAGTATTCAAATTGTTTTAAAAATGTTACACTATTTGAGTTGCGCATATAGTATTGGATTGGAATAGTTTTCGTAAATTTCTTACCATTTTGATTTCGGTATCGAATCTCTTTAATAGCGCATTCCTTTTTTCGATGTCTCCACAAATCTCGTTTGTGCTTGTAACTTTTGGTGCACTTGTCGCATTTAAATCGCTCGTTCTCCAATCTCAATCGCTTAATTTTTTTCTTCCGCAACTTAGGTAAATCTAGTTGCTCTGTACAAAAACAGAATTCTTAATTATTTTAAAAATGTCACACTTTTCGGGGTATTTTTTAATGTTTCGTATTCATTTCTTACCATCTTCTTTTTCTTGATGATCCTCCTGAACACCGCAATCTTTTTTATTATGTCGCCACAAATCTCGTTTGTACTTATAACTTCTGGTGCACTTGTCGCACTTAAATCGCTCGTTTTCCATCTGTTTTTTAAGCATCGCCCTCTTGCATCTCAACCGCTTAATTTTTTTCTTCAATAATCCTGGTAAATCTAGTTGCACTAAAAAAAGAGTACTCAATTATTTTAAAAATGTTTGCACTATTTGTGTTACATACACAATATTAGGTTAAAATAGTTTTCATGTAACTCTTACCGTTTTTCTTTTTTTGTTGAACCTCTTCAACGCCGCACTCTTTTTTATTATGTCGCCATAAATCTCGTTTGTACTTATAACTTCGAGAGCACTTGTCGCATTTAAATCTCTCGTTATCCAAATTTTGAAACATCGTCCTTTTACGCCTCAAGCGCTTAATTCTTTTTGGAAGCAGCGCAGGTAAATCACGTTGTTCTGTAAAAAAGACCAGAGTTCTTAGTTATTTTACAGAATACGCAGTTAAAAACTTTAATTTAACCGTCATGCAATGCGGAGTATGTAAAATTATAAGTAAAGTTGAATGAAGAACTAAATTTTATAAATTTATAATTAATGGATTAAAAATGTTGTTGAAAAAAAAAATGATAAATAAATAATGGCAAATTTGATACTAAAAATGTTTTATTGCATCGATAATTATAATAACCGTACTCATTGTTTATTGGTTCAATACAGATTCAGGCAGTATATATCCTTAAATGTCTTCTTTTAATGTGTAGATGCATGTCATATTTCCTGTAGCAACAGTAATCGCAATATGGACAGTTAACCGTCGGTGCAAAACCGCACTCATGATTTCTATGTCTAGTCAAATGCGCTTTGTGCTTGTAACTTTTGCTACACTTGTCAATTCGGATATATTCTTCTTCCGAATTCAGGCGCTCAACTTTTTTGAACTTCAGTTGCGGTAAATTTCGATGCACTGCAAAAAATTGTATACTTAATTTCCAGTAAATAAATTGAAACTCAATTTACGTAATGGCCAAGACTTAAAATTTTAAAACGTTTGTACATGATGTTGTGGAAAGTAATGAATGTACAGTATTAGTTGGTAATGTACACGAAAGAGATAAACGTCGTGAATAAATGATACTTGATAGTATGAAAAGTAATTTATTTATATGTATTATTTTAGAAATATAGACATTTTTATTTTCCGTTGTTTTCAAAGTGTTTCAAATTGACAATGGCTATCTTCTTGGTTGGGTGTCTCCTACGAATGTGCGGGGGTATACTCCACTTTTGCTTGACGCAGTAGTCACAGTAGGGACACCCGAAGCCAGGCTTAGAGCCGGTGCACTCTAGTCTCTGATGTCGCCCCAAATCTCTGTGGTACTTGTAACTCTTCTGGCACTTTTCGCATTCGAATCGCTGGGTAGAATGGTTATTAAGATGCTTCTTTTTACTCCGGAAGTGCACAATCTTTTTTGTCAGCAAACAAGGCCAGTCATATTCCACTGTAAAAAAATCATATACAGTTTATTTATGGGATTGAATTTCCACACGAGAAGTAAAGCATACTTGAAGTTACGAAATAAGTTTACATCTTACAAAATGGAAAAAAATATTACAAAAATAATAAATTTAACATTTTTAATACACTTTTTTGATATTCAATATAGGCATTTATTCTAATGAGGGTCAGTAAAGAAGCTTTTATAGAGCACCCACCCAATGTAACCAGTAATCGACTACTTAAATCCTCCCCACAATAATTTCATTGTACTTGTACCAGGATAAATTGTATATGTATTCATAAAAGCACATAACAGCTTTTAAATCAAAACCATTTTGTGAAACAAATAATTTCTTTATTTATACAAAATAGTAACAATTATTTTATATTTGCTTCAAAAGCATTAAATAATTTAAATAAATAAGTAATAACTAACCTTTATAGAAATATCATAAACATTTTCCACAAAGGAAACTACTATAAAACATTGAAATTAAACATCGTAAACAATTAAATTTGAGATAGTGAAAATATTAAAAAAATAGATTTTCACGCATGCATTCTAATGTAGTTCATGTTTTCAAATTTACAACGTCCAGTTTCCTATTCGAATGTTGCACACCAACGTGCCTGCGCATGTTATACTTGTTGTTGCAACGGTATTCACAATAAGGACAACCAAATACGGCTGCAACACCGCACGCATATTTACGGTGTTGTTTCAATCCATGTTTGTACTTGTAAATCCTGTCGCACTTGTCACATTCGAACTGGTCAATCATAGAATTATATACAAAGCCATCCATTTCCAGCTTCACAACTTTCTTCACTCTTAGACGAGGTAATTCGAGGGTAGCTACAATCATAAAGTGAATCTTTTTACTCAATGAGAAAATAGTAAACCGCGTTGTGCGGACGAAATTTAAAAATAAAAGAAACTCGTAATTGTAACTTATTTAACAAATATTTAGTTTGTTGGCATGAAAAATTCTCCCGAAATTATGATACGAATTAGAATTAAACAAAGGGTTATTGCACAAATTATAAGTAATTTTTTTTAAATTAATGTAGCAAAATCAAATATCGTAAATAGAATAAATATTTAAGAAATGTCTATTTTTAATGGCTATCTTCTAATAATTTAGAATTTTTTAAAAAACCAAAATATTTATCCTGCTCTGTACGGTACTAATTTCACTCCTTTCCGTTCAAGTAAACTGAAGCAATATGCCTGCTCATATTTGATTTCCACTTGAAGCGGAAGCTGGGGTCAGCGAAAACTGAGTGTTTGTCCACATTCAAATTTCTGATGCTGGTACAACCCTGATCTATACTTGTATCTTTTGTTGCACTTATCGCAAGGGAATAGCTTACCTGACTCGTTCAATTGATTTGCTTCGATAGGTTCCACTTTTAGCTGTGTGCTTTTCTTCACTCTTAATCTAGGCAAGTCTAAGATTGCTGTAATCACAAAATACACCATTTTTTTTAAATAAAATGAAAGATACCTAAAAAGATATAAAGTTTGTGGTTAAGTAAGAGAATATTATTTATTTAAGACAACTATGTAGGGAATTTTGCACTTTAGGCAACACAAGACGAAACAAGATACTCGACGAATTATTTAACATGTTGACATTTCAATACAGTCTCGGCGACAAACTACCATAGACGGAGTACAAACCCGAGATCTCCACGTGAGAGATCCACACTCTAGTCATTTAGCCACTGAGCTCTATAAATGTACTAAAAATGAAATTATTGCATAAAATGTAAAATTCACGCTATTAAAGTTTTTGACTTAAAATTAGAAGGATGAATAGTGGAAGGGGTATAGAGAGTATTGAAAATAAAAATTGCATAGTAGTGCTATTAAAATTTCTTTGTACAAAACACATCCATCAATCAATATAATCTACCTAACATAATGAATAAGTGAATTTTCATTCAATGTGATCACCGGGTTACCGAATAAAGCAACGAAAAAAAATCCTTTAGTACGTATTCCAGTTGCATTATGACTAATGCATGCAAAAATAAAAATATCACATCGTTGAAAAGTAATTGCACGAAAATGAGTCCAAAACCACGATAAATGCCTTGATGCGAGAGAAAAAGTTAAGGAGTTCGATCACTATCGACCTTCGTCGATTAAAATTTCACTTGAAGGACGTAGATGCTGTTACCGCGATGCTTGCAAGCAACGTGCTCGCGTACACCAGAGGCGCGTTTGGATCGGTACTCGCAATAAGGACAGCCGAACCCAGGCTCTACTCCGCACTCGTAGGCCAAATGCCTTGATAAAGATCCCTTGTTCATGTAACTCTTGCCGCATCTCTCGCAGCCGTAGCGACCTGAAAAAAAATTTATTGGTTAGTCGGAGTTGCGTTACCTATAATCCCTTAACTGGCAGAAGATCGTATTACGTATATAAAAAAAAAATTCGTATCAAAACAGACAGTAGTAGATCAGGTATATTTTGATATAATTTTGGTAATTTTGTTCGTATTTTGAATAAAAATTGTTACACTATTATTGTGTAAGATGCTGGATTTAAATCTAACATGAATTATTATGAAAAGTTCTACTTCCAAAGCTATAAAGCTAAAACTAACCGTGCCAGTGAAAGGATTATTCATCCCAATGATAAAATAAGATGCTGACCTTTCGGCTTCTCATTGTAATGCATGCGTTGAACGTGAGCCTGCAGATTGCCCTTTTTCTTGCTGTGAAAGTCGCAGAAGTGGCAGCTGTACTGAACGTGGGTGCCGCATTCGTTCTGCAGATGCAGCCAGAGCCTACGCTGTCGGAGGTAGATTTTGCCGCAGCGCGGGCAGGCCTGCTCCGTCTGTACGTTCAAATTGGGGATCAGCATCGGCACTGCAAGCACAAAGGGAAAACGAGTGTCTTTCGTTAGTCACTGAGCTGCTCTTTCTTTCCTGGATTTGAGTACAGAGAGTGAAGTGAGTGTGAAGAAAAAAAGGAAGGACTGATGCAAGAAGAAGTAAAAAAATAAGCCAAAATAATGGATACTCATGGTTAAAAAATTGAATTGTTTTATCAAAATTTTCAATTCTTTATTTAAGACGGAGTGTTCGGATATTCGGCGTATTCATACATTTACATTTGTTACATTAAGTACAAAAAAATAATTGGAAAGTTGTATTATCTTCAGTTAATTTTTATTGCTTAAATAATTTTACAGTACAGTTCGGAATTTCATAGGTTTTATGTATTTGTATATTTGTATATTACAAACACAAAACAAGAATGTTTATTTATATAGTTCTCTTAGAATATATTATTGTTTATATTAATTGACATAAAATACCTACTCATAAATTATATTAAGTAAATGAAATATTTTCAGCCCCCAACCCCCTCTCTCTTTCATTCACTCTCTCATTCTATCTCACACACCCATGCTTTACATTATTGAACAATTCCGAAGATATGATAATTTGAATAGATATAAAAAACGAAGAAATCTAACCAAAACATGATTCATAAAGTATCAGATCAAACAGAAAACTTAATTATACTATCACCAGCTGTAACAGCGCTCAATGAAATGCACATGATAAGTTCGCATCAGAAAAAAACAGTAAAAAATCGTCTGAGAGATGAAAACTAAAGTAATCGATCGCCAGGGTGTACGAGCGATTGTATCACAGCCGCCTGATCTCACTCCTTCCTCTCGAGGGCCGCGACGTTGACGACGTAGACCCTCTCGCCGGTGTGCTTCTTCCTGATGTGCGAGTAGACCTGCGAGGTCTGCTTGCTGCGCAGCTCGCAGTACGGGCACTTGTAGCGCGGCTCGAAGCCGCACTCGTACTTGGCGTGGCGGTTGCAGTTGCTCTTGAGGGTGAAGCCGCGCTGGCACTTGGGGCAGTAGTGCTGCTTCTGGCGCCAGCGCGGGCCCCGCACCGAGGGCCGCCGCGTCGCGTAGCTCGCCGCGACGCCACCGCCGCCCTCGATGAAGCCCATCAGCGCGCCGCCCATCAGCCGCTGCTCCGCTTCTGCGAACAGACGAGTGGAGAGGAGGCTTTAGACACGTGGACGGTGCGCCGGCGGCCGAGGAGCCGAGTGACGACGAGAGTATGGTATGAGACACGTGGGGGTGGGACTCCTCGGTGGTAAGGCTGGGTTACCTAAGGGTTGTGGTATTTGGTGTTTTAATGTGAGAGAGAGATAGAGAGTCGGAGGTGAAATCATGATACGCGACCTGTGGTGTGTTATTTGCTTATACTTACAGCTGATTGGTGAATTCGAGTTTGAGTTATTGGCCTTCGTATTTTTAGGATTGGATGTAGATGTAAAATAAATAAGGTGCGCGCTGAGAGAGTAAGCACAATTAAAAGAACACTTAGAAATTTTTAGATTAGGTATAGTATATGTAAGTAAAAATGAAAAAATGTAATTTTTTTAACATAGTAACAATTGCTATTTTTTAAAAATGGCAATTTTTTATTTTCAATCGAAATGTATTAGTAGCAAACTTTTGTTATGTACTTTTTCTCAGTGCAATAGAATTGAATTAAAGATTAAGAAAAAAAAGAAAGAATAAATACCATAAACGAGCTTATAATGGGCTGCATCAAATTCATTTTAATAATCACTTTATTAAATAGAAAGACACTTGGTTTTAATTATCTCAAATTTAAAAATCTAGATATCACATACTAAAATATTCTTACATTATTGAATAATATAAAAAAAATCACATGGTACATAGTTTCTCATAAACCTCCCAACCAATTCCCATATCTATACATTACGAGTATTACCCACGATAAAGTCGTGTAACAACGAGTAAGCCCGCAACAAAACGCGCTAAATTCAGTCTTCCGCGGATTGCCTGTACCAGATAAAAATATTGCACTTAACCGAGAGAATTCGATCGACAGTCCTTTTATCACTCGTCGTACTTGAGATGCACGACGTAGACCTTTTGCCCCAGGTGCCTGGACCTGATGTGGGACATGACGTTGGAGGTCTGCTTGCTGCGGAACTCGCAGTAGGGACACTGGAAGCGGGGCTGCTGGCCGCACTCGTACTTCAGGTGGCGCGTCATGTTGCCCTTGACGGTGAAGCAGCGCGAGCACTTGGGGCAGCCGAAGGGTTTGCTGGGCGACGGCTGCGACTTGGCCGGCGGATGGGTCTGGCTGTACAGCTCCTCCAGGTTCATCTGGCCGGCGCCGCTGGAGCTCAGCTGGCCGACGGCCTCGGCGACGCCCGTCGAGTCGCTGCTGCTCGTCGGCGTCGTCTGCTGCAGCACGAAGTTCAGGTCCAACTGGGGCACGAAGTAGCCTGAAAAAGGAAAATTGTTCGAATGGTGAGTTGGACTGCTCGAATCATTTCAGTTGGGGATTGTGGATTGTCTCATGGTGTGTCGTTTTGTTTTATACTATCATTTTTTAAATCAATTTTTAACTTTAATCGAGGTAGTTATATAATTCATTGGATTTTACTCTTCGTATCGGTACACTGATGCTTGCTTTTGCTGGCAGAGTAGCTGAAATCAATTTAGGTGTTGGTTGCACTACGTAATATTAGAAATAAAAGTAACATCGATTTTTTTTATAAACAGTTTTTTATTAATTTGTATACTTACACTCGTATAATATACATATTTCTTGTACGTATTGTCAAACAAACTACGTGTTCATTTCAGTGCAAGTATATTTTCTTTGAACTAATCAACTTCGTAAAAAAGAAATCAGTGGCATTCTTGGCAACTTTGACTAGAAAAATTAAAAAAAGTGTATTTATTTGCTCTCTAACTATGAAAGAATGCGCTCCGCAAATATGAATAAATGATATTTACGCACATGCCTTATTTAATGTTAAAAGCTGTTCGCTTATTGAATAAATGAACGTCTTAAAACGGAAAATAAGTGCAGATTCACTAATATTCGTAAATTTCACTTATTCATATTTAGTGCAAAATTAATCTCCCAATCAATGTTTTAACATTAAGTACCCTACTTTTGAGTCCTTTAACAATCAGAGAGCAACTGAAAAAAAAAATCAACCAGTCATCCAGCGGCTAAACCCTCAAAATAACGAACAAAAGAAAAAAAAAGTCACTCGAGTAAGTATTATACTGAATAAATCCGCCAAGTACTCAGTGGCCCTAAAACCTAACGGACCGATCCGCGTCGGGGTGCCTCTCGTGCGGCTGGTGCCGCCTGACGAGCCTGGCGTTGGTGGCTACGTCTACGCAGTACATCTCCCGGCCCGGGTGAAAGGTGCGTATGTGGGTCCAGGCGTGGGTGCGCTGGCGCACGTGGATCCGGCAGTAGGGGCACTGGAAGCGCTGGGTCGTGTCGCACTCGTACTTGAAGTGCCGGATCATGTGGCTGCGGTGCTTGTACGTGCGGTAGCACCGGGGGCAGGGGTGGCGGCGCGCCGCCGAGTCCGCCGGCCAGCCCTTCGGCGCCGAGCCTGCAAAAGAGAAGACGGACAGCAGGTTAGAGTGTGGCCGTTCGGGCGCGCCTTTTTCGTTCTTATCGGGCCGGGCCCGCTGCTCGCTCTCGTTACAAACATGCAGAGCTCTCCGTACGGGTGCTCGGGCAAACCGGGCTGGCAAAACTGGGAGGCTGTGATGTGGAAGGGTGGCACACAGTGCTACTGTAGGTATGTTCCAAAATAGAGGTTTATTTTTCTGTTTTTTTTTACAAATTTTTTACGTGAACATGACTGCAGTCACTTTTCTTTTAATAGTACATTATTTACATTTTAATCTGCGCATGACGTTGGATTATACAATAAAATTTTCATTTCGGTGGATGTCGATGAATAAATTGATAGGGTAGAGGAGTGTAATAAGAAACCTAGTAGTGATGTATCATTTAAAAATAATTTGTTTTAAAAGTGATTATAAAAAATAGCAATGGAGAAAAGATAGAGATAATATACCTAGCTGTGATGTATTCTTAAAAATCGTCTAACAAAAAAGTAATTTATTTTAAATAAAAAAAAAGTTTTTACATTAAAATTACTCATTTATATCCATCGACATCTACCTTAAACTATTACACTGATCATAGAACCAACCTGAAAATATTTATGAATATTTCCAATCATAATCACCAAGCAGTTCAATTTTACTGAACAAATTTATTCAGATTTTCCTGCTATTTTTGCTAAAGCTTCTTGTAATTATTGTACAGATTACCGTCGCCAATTCAATTGCAAAGGTGTTATTCATAATTTTCCATGCAAATTTTGTTGAAAAATTTTCCAATTTCGACTGTCTACTACTTAAAAGAAACACATTTTATAAAAAATTTCTTTTTACAAATGTAGTAAAACAAATCTCAATGGCAAAAATATATCTTCATACATCAAAAGAGGGATAAACATGCGTTACAAAAAAATTCAAAAAGAAATTAATCTCCATCATCGGTTAAAAAATCCAAGTAACAATATTTAAGAAAAAAAATCCAATTCTTCTCATGCACTTCGTCCTTCTCTTCCATCTGAATCTTCGGCGATAAAAAAAGTAGTTTGAATCTCAAAAACACTAGACATTGGCGTGTTTCTGGTCCTGCAAGAAACAGTTGCTCTTCTTCCGCCCGACACGTCACTGCTGCAGCGACAGATCGACGAAGCACACGGTCTTGGCGGGATGCTTGCTGCGTATGTGCCGGTAGATGTGGTCCTTGCGTTTGTTGCGGAACTGACAGTAGGGGCAGGCGAAGCGCAGGACGCCGACATCGTCCGCCACCCCGACGATCTTCCTCGAGGTCATGTACGCCGCCAGCCAACCTGCGAAAAGAAAAAGAGGCGGGCCTCGTATTACAACGCGGGCTCGGGACTGAGGAGACGGGGCGCGTGCTTAGCTAGCGTTAATGCGTTGAGGGTTAATTCGGCGGTGTGAGTAGTGAGGTTGTTAAATTATTGACTGCCCTTCGATTTTCTTTTCTTTTACCTTGCACTTTATTACGTTTATTTACAATGTATAAATGCTTGATAAACTAGCCTTAGGCGGTATGGTGTAAAAAATAATTTAATTGTTGCTTACGCTTTAAACGACTTAAGTACAATGTTTTCTACAAAGTATCTTTGGATTTGGGTTTACATTCACAGAATACTTTCTCGATATCAATAGTTGCCAATCGAATATTGATACTATAATGTCCAAGAAATCTTGAAGAAAATCAACTAGCTTTCTCCCATCGATGAAATGTTCACTTGGATATTTTTTGCCCATTTAATGACCACTTTGAGAATTGTTTCTCTAGTCATTATTTGAAAGAGAAATACCTTAAAGAAGCTATTTTTTCGATGGGAGAAACTAAAAAATATAAATATTTATAGATTTATAAATGATTGGGCTAATCTATAATTTTCCCAAATATGCCTAATTTATCCAACTTCTTCACAATTGGAAAATAAAAAAAATACGACCATATAACATTTTTTTCGCTATCGCGCCTGTAAAGTGATCAAAATATGAGTGATCCTTGCCAATCGCATCTCATTCGCTTATGAAAATAATTTAAACTTCTATATTTTTAAAATTTGAATCAACAAGGTCCACTGAACGTAAAAAAATATTCTTTTTAGAAACTCCACGCCTTTACTAACCAACCTAAATTGTCCATCATTCACTAGACAACTGACAACATTTATCACTTAAGTATACAAGCCAAATGCATTTTTGTACATCACTTGTTTAAATAAAAAAGTTCATTTTAATAAATCGGTCCCCGATTGAAGGTCCAGTGCGTACACCGGGTCCCGAGGATGGGTGCTCTTGACGTGCGAGTAAACGTGCGGCCGATGTTTCGCGACGTAGTTGCAGTGCGGACACTGGAACCGCGGTGCCTTGCCGCACTCGTAGGTGAGGTGGCGATGCAGGCCCCGGTACCACTTGTACGTCTTGCCGCAATTCAGGCAGCAGTAGCTGCCCGGGTCCCGGTGGATGGAAAACTGCACCCTCGTCCGCGTCGCCCGGTCGTCTGAAAACAAGTTTAGCAAGGGTGGTTAATTGTGCGGCGATGGCGGAAAGATTTGGCGATGCTAGGTTTTTTCTTTTCTTTTTGACAGTCGATCCTAGTAACTATTACTTACGTACTTGCTTTGCTTATACAACACATGCAGATGCTGGGATAATTGCGTAATTGTGAAGCTGCGGGAGTATGAAAAATAGAAGTTTTCGATTCAGGTGCGTAAAGTACAGGGCTTTTCGCACGTGTATCGAACAATATTTTTTGCGATAGTGTGCGCAAAGTCAAACTTCAAAGTCACGAAGCGTAAAGTAGCATTTTGACACACTCTTGCAAACAATAAATTCCAGAGTATGCGGATAAAAATAATTAGAATGAAAGGGCTCTGTACATATGAAATATCATAAATTAGTTGAACGATTTCCGCTGAGTAAAATCATAACTGGAAGAACAGCTCACTTCAAATGTGACCGCGCAGTTTCTTACTCTTTCATATTCAAAAAAAGTATTTATTTAGTTTTGCAATAACAAAGAGAAATTTGTAATAAAAAAATTTTATTAAATTTTTACAAAAGTATATTATAGTATTTAAATTATATTTTGCAAAATAATAATCGATTTTGCATTAAATTCTGTTGCATTAAATTTATATTGTTATTATCCTATTTTTGTAACTACGTACAAAATAGATATATTTCTAATTTTGCTGTACACAGAGTCCATGTTAAAATCATGAACTTAAATAATAAAGTATTTCGCAAATATTTGACAAATATGAGTTTTAATTTTAATGACTAATTTTTTTTCCTCATACTAATGAACTCCTGAGCTCATTCACATACAATAACTATACTCATCAACTGGCTTGCGGAGGTAGATTATTTATCAAGTTTAACGTTTTTCGTATTTCCGTATTTTGTGCTAAATAATCTAAGTAAGCACCATTAGCCTTGAATGTTATCTTATACCTCATGCGTCGATTTTGAAAATGGAATGGTATGTAAATGAAATGTAATGCTATACACGCATCCGACGGTAAAACTGAATATACAAAAACTCAGTGAATCCAAACTACACTGAAAGAAAAACTAGCCAGTGTTTGGTGGAATCAAAGAATTTTGCAAGTCAAGGACGTAAATGTCGCAATTTCTGTGGGAATTTTTTATGTGAGTGTAGATGTGGGGTCGTTGCTTGGCAGCGTAGTCGCAGTAGGGACAGCGAAAACGTCGCGGTTTACCACACTCGTAAGTCAGGTGACGATGCAGACTACGGGGCCACATATAAGTCTTGCCACAGTTTGGGCAGCTATGGCTGCCCGGCTTCCGATGTATCGATAATGGACTCACTGAACTCCGTCTTTCTGAAAGCAGATGCCGGAATGGAAAAGATTAGTCAAGTTGATCAATTTCTTTGCGCGACTCTACTGAGGATTACTTACGTAATCGAGTCGCTACTCGCTTTTAATATACATGCAAGTGCACAGGAAAATTTAATCAAAGGGTTATGGGATAATATTTTGGGGTTTCTAGCCCCAAAGGGTAGAACAAAACATAAAATTGAATGACAAAAGACGAGGAAGGGAAATTTTGAAATATATTTGAAGGATGACAGTGACGGG
This sequence comes from Eurytoma californica, assembly GCA_035586675.1. Lineage (NCBI taxonomy): Eukaryota > Metazoa > Arthropoda > Insecta > Hymenoptera > Eurytomidae > Eurytoma > Eurytoma californica. The sequence continues at coordinate 16,186,128 of JAXIUT010000048.1, read as the reverse complement.
GTTTTCTTCTAATAATTTAGTAATTGCACTTTTACGGAGTTCATTTTATTACAGATCTTTGACAAAAATATTTTCTTTCATCGTCGCTGGAAACACAACTTAATATAAATTCATTTTATTTTCATACTTCATAAATATACATCTTTCAAATCTCGCCCAAACATTCTATAATGCAACTTAAAAAAAACTTTAGACATATTTTTTTCTATGTACGTGACTTTAAGTAAACTACGAAGTATGCTGTCAGTATCGCATGACAGCAGTTTTTAAATAAAAAATCTCTTAAAAATAAAATTATATATATATCTGTTTAATTATTGACTAGGAACAACAAATTTCATTAACCCTGCTCAATACAATTATGTAACAGAATTTAGATCGAAAACTAGAGAATATTTTTCATCTTCAAAATTATACTCGATTATACATGATTCAGAAATAAAATATAATGGAATAATTTCGTACCTTAATTAGGAGAATTTATAAAATAAAAGTATTTGCCGCTTTAATTCTTTTCCCAAAGCTCGGTATTCTGTAGTAAATTATAGTGTACAAATTACAAAACGTTGATATTATAATTTACATACCCATCCCACACCACTGAAATAAAAACCGTCACTATTAGCCTTTTACGTCCCATGTAACTAGTACCGAATTTCGGGAAAATCATTGCGTTATTTTCTTCACCTTACAACTAAACATTTTCTACACTTAAATAAAAGTTAATGTCAAAATTTTTTAATCTTTAAAAACTTACATAACGAGGCAGTGCAAGTGTAACTCCCGCTCATCGTCAACGACTCAACAACCTTATACTGGCTGATCCACACGAAAAAACCGGCGGTTGGCTTCACTGCTTCAGAAGGTCAATGGCGTAAACCTCGGTGCTCTTGTGGGTGACCTTGATGTGGGAGTAGATGTGCGGGCGTTGCTTGGCGACATACTCGCAGTACGGGCACTGAAACCGCGGCGTCTTGCCGCACTCGTAAGTCTTGTGCCGGTACAGGCCGCTGTACCACTTGTACGCCTTGCCGCAGACGTCGCAGCTGAACTTGCCGCGGGCGCGGTAGATCGAGCCCGGCCTCTCCAGCTGGTACAGATCTGCGCAGACAGAAAACAGAGAGCCGCGGCTCGTTTACTCCAAATCGGCCCTCCTAGTGTCGAAAGGGTACACTGCCGAGTGTCTGCTTTGACCGAGCCGCCGCTCGGGTGCGTATAATACGGGGGCAATGATCACACGGGGCTGCAGTTTTTTTAGAGTACGAGATGGGTTACTTACAAGTGCTGATGGGAAAAAAAGACAAATGAGGCAACTCGCAGTCTGCAAATGAAATGGGAAAGCACGAAATTATAACAGAACGATGCATGTCGAGTCCAACGAAAAGGCCAGTTTTATACTTTTTATCAAGTTTATTTATTAGCTCTCGCCTGTCGCGCAAACATCATTCTTCTTCAAATTCATTTTGAACAATAAGAAAGAAAATTACGTAAGAACAATTGAATTCGACCGAAATACTGAAAGTGAAAAAATAAGCTGTATTTCAGTACAAAAGATAAAAAAAAGCAGTAAACATAATTAACGGAGAATATCCGTTCAATCCGGGCGGCGATTCATGACGAACGACGGCTTCTCCTGTGGGTGCACCCTCCGCACGTGGGCGTAGACGTTGTGGGCGTAGCGCGACACGTACTCGCAGTGGGGACACTTGTACATGGGCGGCTTGCCGCACACGTGCCGGTAGTGCTTGAACATGTTCGCCTTGTTGGTGTAGCGATGCTGGCAGCGCGGGCAGTAGTAGTAGCCGTCGGAGGACGGCAGCGCCAGCTGGCACGACATCCGCTTCCAGGCATCTGAAAAAGAGACCGATCGTGCGGTTAGAACGAGGTGCTCGTTGCGCTGTCGCTGGCGCGCGAGCCGATTGTGTTAATTCACGGTTAATGCAACGAAGCTTTTATTTAGGAGCTTTTGGGATTGGTAGTTGTTTACGGTTACTCTGTTCCTTTTTTACATTGTTTATTCGGTCATGTTTTGAAATGTACAAAAGTATAAATACACTGTTAGTCTTATTAAGAATAAAGATCGTTCGATAAACGTTGAATACTGAAGTTTCGGTAATCCTAATTGTACGCGGGAATACAATTCCTGAGTTCAACAATAAGTGTACGATCATTTCACTGTTCTATAAAATATATCATGTAAAACCTGTAACATGGCAAATATATTTCATTTCTTATATTCATGATTTTTAAGCAGCTGCCGAGGAACTATCCGAAGTACAAGATCAGAAAAATTAAAACAAGTGGCACTGCCTTCACCTATACTTACGCAACCTTACATAGCTAAAAAATGTGATCAATTGAAATCGTAATTAATTCAATTTAAAATTAATCGAAAACAATTTCGGTTTAAAATCAATACAATGCAATCAATTGAAATCATAATTAATTCATTTTAAAATTAATCGAAACATAATTTTGTGCACTAATTATTAAACTACGCAAAGATTATATTTTTCATATTGATCTTTCATAATGTGAAAGGGAGAGTAATTCGAAAAATCTCTTTATTTCAGAAAAAATTGGGAAGAATGAGTGAACAGTCATTCTTTCTCATTGTGAAAGATTGCTCCTGAAAACTGCACAAGAAACTCATTATTTACATAAAATAAAACACGATTTTTCTGCAATTTCTTTTTAGAAAACGCCTCATTTGCAGTCATGTAGCTTTAAAATTAAATTAATCCGAAAATCAGGTCAAAGTGATGTAGGAAGGCTTCTCGTTGGGATGATGCTTCCTGACGTGTGCGTAGATGTTGTGAGTGTATTTGGACGGGTAGTCGCAGTAGGCGCACTTGTACTTGGGCGGCAGTCCACACTCGTGCCGGAAGTGCCGTATCATGTTGGCCTTCTCCGTGTAGCCGTGGTTGCACTTCGGGCAGTAGTAGTTCTTCCGCATCTTGTAGGGGGTGCGCCTGGACTTGGACTCCGATCCACCTGCAACGTAATTTTTCGCTTTGATCAGTATCGGTATCCTTCGTCGCTCCAGCGAGCTCTTGCGGATCCGCCGGTAGTTAGTGGAGAAAGGCCAAGAGGTACAAGCTTATCTTACCGCATAGAGGACTGTCTAGATAATTTTTACAAAAGATATAGAAGAGAAATTCGGAAGTCGTACGATTGAAACAAAATAAAAAGTGGCAAACTAAAATTTTTAACACATAGCCAAAAGATGTTTGGAGAACAATCGAGTACAAATGAAACGTATTGACTTTAATATTGTTTAAAAATTTTATTTGATTTTTTTTTAAATTCATTTACACTATGTATTGCTATTTAATTTCAATACACTATTATAAATTCGTCTCCGTTTGCTCATATTCAATAGCCAAATCCTGAGAATGTAGCCTCTAAATCAGAAGAAATAATTCGTACATAAATATTTGATTTTCTTTTTGCTTCGTTCGTTCACATAAAAATAATTATAAAAATCTCATTATGTGTAACCCAAATGGTTATCCGTGACTAGACTAAATATTCCGTCTAAAATGTATCGAGTTAATCAGATAAATTTACGAAAAGGTCCATTTAAAAAAATTATGTGCGCTCATAGACGACAACGAGAATCGAAACCTTACAATTAAATTACAAGAAACGTGTAAACTAGAAGGAAGACATCGAAACGCAGACCTCCCCAATTCTCTAATAAAAAATTGCAATAGTCAATTTTGTAATAGCTTCTTGGCAAATTTACTAAGCCTATAGGAAAATTTATTATTCCTGTCAATTTTAAAGAATTTCACCAGAAACTATTATAATTTCCCCAACAGTGTCAACCTGCGAGGACACTAAAACTGACTACGGCAATAAATTTATAACACAGAATTTTCCTCCGCGCAGATATGTAGACTTAACGATCATTCATTTTGGCCAGTCTCTCGCGCGATTTCGCAACCACCCGCACAAAAGGAAAGAAAAAAAAAAAAGAAGCCGCGAATGTTCGACCGCTCGTAATCTCATCCGGGAGCGCCGCCCGCTCATCGGTCGGAGATGGAGGCGAAGAGCTTGATGGCGTGGGGCATTTTGCCGTCGTGCCTGGCCCGCACGTGCCGGTAGATGTTGGACGAGCAGGAGGCGAGTGCGTCGCAGTAGGGGCACTTGTAGCGGTGGCCCTTGCCGCAGAAGTAGCGCAGGTGGCGGGTTATCGTCGTCTTCTGGCTGAAGCGCCGCTGGCACCTGAGGCACTCGTAGCACTTGCGCTCGTTCGCGTGGTACTTGTACGCCGCGGACTCCTTCAGCCGCTGCTGCTCGTGCTGCTGCTGCGCCTGCCGGTACAGCGACCATGTCTTCCCTGAAAAACAGCAACGCAGAAGGAAACATCGTCAGTTCATTAGCTCCCTCTTTTATACGGTACTCCTACTTTTATCCTTTTTTCTTTTTTTGCGTGTAAAAAAAAAAAGAAGAGAAGGGCGGGGATGGACGGGGGCTGAGTTACCGTGCAACAACAAAAGTATATAGATCTAAGTTTCTCTCACTTTATCTCACCTCTCTGCTTTATTTTTTTTTTTCTGTACAAGAATGCGTTAAGTAAGGATAGATAAGAGTTTCTTATTCGAGTACGGATAACTAATTAAGTGCATTGGGCGATTCTTTTTTTGGGGGGAGAGAGGGCGTCACAAGTCGCTCAGAACATCCGGGCGACGACGGCAGGGCAGTGGGGATGCCATTTCCTGATGTGCCGGGTGATGTTGAACTTGGAGTGGCTGCGCTTGGTGCAGTAGGAGCAGCCGTAGCGGGGCTGCCGGCACTTGTGTCGGCTCAGGTCGTACAGCCGACCGTAGCTCGTGCCGCACACGTCGCATACGAACTTGGAGTAGTGGTAACGGGATGGCGGCTCGTCCTCCTCGTCCTCCTTCAATGGATCTACAAGATTTTTAAGGCTTTTGTTAGTCGCTCGTAGGATCGGCTGGCGGTGGTCTACTAGTACACGCTGTGCGTCAAAGCCGAGCTACGGATCGTTCGGGGGATAGTTCAATAAAGCCACATTTACTGTTAAATATAATCAGGTGTTTTTATTTCAATTTATTGAGGATTGACTGTACATAGGTATGTAGACTGCGTATGGCTTGTTGATCGAGATTTTATTTTTTGATCGAGCTTAGGAACTTGGATCAGTTGTCAGTTTTAAAAACTGTCTTTTCTTTTCAAGTGTTCATTTACAATCTTTTGGAAGACTTGATTCTTCCACTTATTTACACTATAAGTCGTTTGAATCGTCGAAAATAAATAGGTACTGTACAAGATAACAAATCCTAATAAATAATCTGTCGTAAGGAAATTATTATAAGAGCATTTTATAATCTCATTCATGAGATAATTGGCTCCTAAAAGATAAATATCAAAGTACACACAAAAAACCAAAAATAACAAACAATATAATAATTTAAAGAAAAAAATCTGTTTTCAAGTTACCGAAAAAACAAATACAAATGTGGTCATAAATTTCATAAAAAGACTTCCAATTAAAAAATACAACAGTGCTAACAATTAAAGTTAAGTAACTATAAAAACTATTTTTAAACTACACTGAGAAATATAATAATATAAGAAAATTTACTGTAACTTATTGAAGATGGAGAACATACTAAAAATATATGAAAAATATCTATAATCCTTGGAAAAATTACAATTTTTACAGTAAACTGTATAATAATTATAGTAATTTTTACAAAAAACTTGTAACTTTTCGCCAATTTATAGTAATTTTTATCAGGTTTCAAGTCTGCCCCCACCCCGAAGAATTTGCAGTAAATTGTCCTATTTTATTTTCTTCAATATAAGTAAATAAACAAAAGCAATCACGACGACTCGATAAAGAAAAGAAACTTCAGACTAGGAGTTTAAAGAAAAAGTCGAAACAACGGCCCGTCGGCTGTCTCAGGTCTTGTGCACTTTGACGGGTAGCCCGTCGTGCTTCATGCGCACGTGCTTGTAGATGTTGGAGGAGCACTTGTCGCGCTTGCCGCAATAGGGGCACTTAAACCTGGGCTCCTTGCCGCAGTCGTACTTCATGTGGGTCATCAGGGTCTTCTTGTAGGTGTAGCCGGCGTTGCAGCGGGGACAGTGGTAGGTGGTGGGCTTGCCGGCCGATGGCCACACCGGGCCCTCCTCCGGCTGCAGCCCGATCTCCGGGTCCCCGCTGAGCCGCAGCGCCTCCAGGAAGCTCGTTTGGTACACCGGGCGACCTGCGAACAGCGAAGAAGACGGCCGCGGGTTAGTGCGATCGAGACAACGGGGCGAGCGGTGCTTTGGACGAGCGAGGAAGGGGCGAGAGTGCGACGAGCGAAGCTGTTACTTATTAAAATCTTACCCGGGCTCTCTTCCTTTTTTCACGGCGGTGCAGCTGGCGCTCGACTGAAATGCGATTGAAAAAGTATTTTTTTTTTTTTTAGTCAATAGAGATTTGGATTATTATATTGTTAAATAATTAGAAACTTTAATCATTTAAATTTATGTTTGAATGATCATTTTTTATTTGAAAATTATAACGTCGAAGTTTTAAAAGATGACGGTTTATTTTCTATTACATCACATAGTTATTTATTTTTAAATAATACAGTTTCTAATCTTTAATATTCAATTATATTTTTGTATCAGTAAGATATGGCTTTACGTCGACGAGGCACTTACTACAAATTTATTACATGTATAATATTACTATTTACACGTTACTATAATACTGCATACATTTGTTCAACTCCGTAGACTCAATGATCGGAGAATCTATGACACTAAAAAAACCTGAAATTAATCTCTAACACAATAGGCACTAAGTTCCAAAAAAAATGCAAATTCAAAAGTCACTGTCCAAAATTTGTCTCTTTATACTCTCTTAATGTAATAAAGTAAATCCCTCTGTAAAATGTAACATACAGAAAAATAGAGTAAAAATACTTTACATTTCGAGATAAATTAACTGAGATAAATTAATTGTTAATCTGAAACTTCCCTCATTTGTTGCTAATAGTGACTCGAGATTGTAAGTCAAAAATATCCCACTCATATAATATGTAGGATACTTTTGATTTAGAATGCGTCGCTATTCACACCAAACATGTAAATTTTTATAAATTTCACATACTCAAATTTCGAGAGCACGTAAGATAAGTTGGAATAAGCAGATAAGAAAATACGTTGTTTGTATAGACAAGGGATTCAAAAAAATTGACGCGTCAGAACAATATTGGCAATATTTTCAAGTACCTCAAAATAAGTAAAGTACCTACTAGAGACTTTCAATTTCATCTTGATCTTCAATATCGTTAGAAGTACAACGTGAGTTTCACTGGATTGAGAAATTTGTCGCTCTTTCAAAATCGGAAGTTCCAAATAGATTCCTTTTTAAAAAATAAACTCGACCTTAAATGTCAAAGTAGAGGTGAAATTGAAGGTCTCCAGTACTTTACTTTGCATCAGGAACTAGACAATTTCTAGTTATCCTACCACATCAGAGCTTTTCGAGTACCATGTACATACACAACACAAGCATTCATTCCTTGACTAAGTAGATATACAAACAATGAATTTCCTTGTTCCCTATGCCTATTCCTCAAATGTGTACTGAATTTAACGGACTATGTACTCTCCGCCCTAAACGGTATCCCTTTGCTTGTCCTTAGTAAAAGACATTTTCGACCCGTCGTCCCTGCTGCCGGTGCATGCGCCTGACGTGCTTGTACATGTTGGAGGTGTACTTGGAGGCGTAGCTGCAGTAGCTGCAGCGGAACTTGGGCTCGGGTCCCCGGGCCGGCGCGAACGGCTGGGAGTGCCGGCGCTCCACCAAGTAGCGGCGCGCCTCCTCGTGAGTGCGCAGGTGCCGCTCCAGGACGCGCGGCTCGCCGCTGCGGTACGGGCACGCCGGGCAGACGTACTGCGCCGCTGCAAGACAACATCGGGGTTATGCAGGATTCGTCGTTCGCGCTGGTGGGGGGTTAATTTGGCAGTGTGCGAGGATGCTCTTTCTTTGATGCGAGTTTTTTTTTTTTTCTTTTTTTTTTCATTCGAACGATGATCATGCAAGTTTGTTTCGGGTTTCTTTTTTGTCGGGGGTGACGGGGGTGTTACTTTTGAGAATTATATTAGCGATGCATTTTGTTATACAGTATCTTAGATTAAATGTGCACTTTGCGTGGGTTATTGACATTCGTTCTGCGAGGCTCTCTGTTATTGAACAGTTCAATTGTGTGAAAGCAGAGGGAGGTTGATTTTAGAATGCCTTATTCTAGCTGTTATTTATGAGATTCTTTTAAAAATGAAAATTAAATTCCAGTGGGATTCATCAGGTTTGTTTATGCCATTTGCAACAGGACCAGAACTTGCAGAACTGCTTTACATTGCTACGATGCCTTCGTTCCATACGACCTGTGAATAGAAAAAAATCTGTGGTTAGTACAAGTACCAATTATTTAATATCTTTTTAGTAAAACTTACCATTTTATTATCAGTTAATTTAGATGCAAGAGAATTTTAATATACTGAAAGAGAAGAAAGTATATTTATATAAATATGCCTTTATTTTTGTTCTAATTTCCTTTAACTTCCTAATCTGCGGAAAGGACTAGAGTCTTACAACATGTTAATACAATTTTTGTCTATTAATATACCATTCAATAAGTAATTCCAATTCATGAAATTTCTGAGTACACATTCAAGTTTATAGATTAGTAGTAGTAGTAGTTTATAGTCAAATCTCAATAGAGTGATTCAAGCCTGACTGCAAGACCTGGATGTAGCTTTCTCACATGATTGTAGATCGTGTGAGTCCACTTGCTGCGTTGATTGCAATAAGGACACTTGTACCTAGGCGGTGCATCGCCACACTCCTGCTTGTAATGCCGGTACATCGAGTAGCTCTGAGAAAACGATTTTGGACACTTCGGGCACTCATACTTGCCGCTCAACCTATTGCAGTATTTACCGATGTCTCGTCCGCTGATCCTGTGCCCCTTGCTTGGCCGGTGCCAGGGGATTATTTGCACGTTAACTGCGACAGAAAGACAAAATATTGAATATTGATTAGTACAGGTTACTTAGGTAAACTCGTGCCTCTAGTGTCTTAGGGAATAAATTCAAATCGTTTGTATTCATGGCTGAAGATCATATCCTTCTAAAGTAGATTTTATTTATTTATTTTATTATTTAAACACATGAAGCATGCATTACTGCCTTTTTGAGATTAAATAGACAGACTCAAGACAAAACAGGAATACATAATGATATCTCAGAGCGACAGTGAAAAAATGTAGGAGGAGTAATATATACCGGAAACAACCACTACTCAAGAGTTTCACGCTATAGCCATTTAGTCACTGAGTTCTCTTTCTACAAAGACAAACAGAAATCAGGTTTGGATGAAATAAACAGTCTTGGAAGGGTATGACCTTTTCCGTGATTTACTACCTGTTGATTGATTTAGAAGCACCAATTTATTAAGCGAATTCAGTACAAAGCGTTGATCTTCGAACTTCCGTCATGAACAATTACACACAAGTCGCTTTGCCGCCTATATCATTAAATACAACGAAATAACGAACGTATTGTAAAATCGTAATCGTAGTTGAAAAAAAAAGCAGCAGTCGAGATAATTTATCACAGAATCGACGTAATAATAATTAAAAAATACTGTCGGCACCGCTCAAGCGGTATAATTGATGCAGTAAACCTTGCAGCCGTTGTGCTGCTTCCGCACGTGGGCGTAGACGCTGTACGAGTACTTGGTATTGTAGCTGCAGTAGGGGCAGCCGTAGAGCTTGAAGCTCGCGCCGAAGGCCGACGGATTGAGCGTCATCCGGTTGCTGAAGCGGCCCCTGGGTCGGCCGCGCGTCGGCAGCTTCTCGTGCTTGCTTATCTGACTGACGACGCTGACGATCTTCAGGTGGCTCTGCTCCTCGGCGACTAAGCCCGCGGCGTTGCCCGGGCCACCCTGGATCATCTTCATTACGTCCTGCACCCGCGACATGTCCAGAGGCTTGACCTCCGGCGGATTCGAGGGCTGCTTATATTGCTTCGTCTTATCGCGCATTTCGGGCTTGTGCGACTTTTCTGCACATGAAAGAAAATATATAGATGGTGTTAATAACGGAGGGCAAGATCTTTAAAGTGTGGTATTTGATGCATTAAAATGTTTGTCAGTACTGCAGGCACACATACATACATATAACGAGTGCAATAAATAATCATGGTATTGGGGAGTGGGTTATTGAAAAACGCATTGAATCGCATGTGGAAGGAAGAAAAATATTTATTTTTTCTTTATAAAAAAAGTTTCTCCGCAATGTACAAGTTTAATGGCGTTCGGTTGAATCAATTATTATAATGAAGAGATTCAAATTCGTATGGGTACACTTAAGTAAAATTAATTAATACATTTGTATAATTAGATCAAATTAAATTTTTGAATTTTTGGAAGATGCAGGCATCTTCAATATATACAAATACTTACATATTAGATTAAGTAATATAGTTTATGTACAACATTAAATTTTGTACAGTTTTTACGATTAAACGGCTTTTCTGCCTTCATATTACTTTTCTATAACAGTAAGTCTTAATGGTTTCCTTAATACTATAATTTATCTCAGAGCGTAAATTATTTTCATGGAAAAAATACTTTCTAAAAAATTATATAAGCATCTTCAAACACACTGGCAATAGGTATAAGTCAGCTCTAAAACTATCGTACAAAGTTTTTTAAAAAGAAAGTAGAATCAACGGTGATAATGCCGAAGTAATTAATACGTGTTTTACACTATGTACACTGAATGTACCCGATTCTACATCGGCAGCAAAATGCAGCATCCCTCCAAAGTTCAGTAGAGCTTCAACAGGGTGACCTGTTTGTTCGGATGCACCGATCTGACGTGCTGATAGATATTGGAGGTCTTCTTGCTGACCAGCAGGCAGTAGGGACACTTGAACCGCGGCGCCTTGCCGCACTCGTAGCGATAGTGCCCCAGCATGGTGTCCCGCCTGCCGTAGCCGTTGTTGCAGTTGGGACAGTGGTACTTGCCGGTGACGCTGTTGTACTGCTGGTGGTCGCTCTTGTTGAGCGGCGACTTCTTCGCGCCGCCGCTCTTCGCCAGCAGCTGGATTAGCAGTTTCTCGTCCTCTGCAACAGAAAGACGCGTCGGGGCGCGGGTTAGTGAGGCAGTTGGCTGGCGATCCGCGAGGCGAGGCTCGCACCTGATTGTTTTCTTTTTTTTTTTTTTTTAACGTTAGACTTACGCTAAGAGGCACTGAAGCTATCGGTTTACTGCTATAACTGCTTAGACAGCTTGGATTAACGCTAGGGATATAATTCAGAGCGTGAGATGTGAATGCATGCGTTGGACTGTCATGGGAGGATTGTTTGTTCTTTTATTTTGTATTAGTCGCTCGAACTTAGCTACTTGAGTACTTGACGAAGGCCACTTCCTTAGTTGTTTTGTTTTTTAATGAGGTGAACAGCGGGGAGAAAGATGAAGGGCACTGTTAGTTAATTTTTGTTTTAATAAACTTTTATTTGGTAACGTGTAAATGATTCGTTTATTCTCGCATAAGCGGAATTCAGAACAGCTTAAAAATACTAAAAATACTTTCGGACTTTAAAAATACTTCTGAACAAATACATTTCAAGAATGTAGACTACTTTTGACTTAGTTAAACAAGTTAATATGATGTAATTTTTTTTCTATAATAATTATTGTAAAAATACTTTATCTGTCACTAACACACTAAACGTTTTATAGCAATTATTTAAAAGTTCACAGCATTATTTTTCGTTAGTCGAAGTACACAATCGACTTATTAAAAAATATTTTTTTTCATACTAAATTGTTAAATTCTTATAAAATTTACCGCAATAAAAATGATTATTTCGTACATTCATGATTCTAGGAGCTTAACGGACAATAAAATATCTTAATGTATGTAGTGCACTAACGGTTAAAAACAGCATGAGAAAAATAGTACAGGAAAAAATTACCAGATTCGTTTAAATTTATTAGAATTTTTTATAAATGCAGGTTGAAATAAGAAAGACGCCTTTTTATTTATGAAAATTAAATCAAAAAAATAAAATGCAACTGTATACTGATTATAATTAGTTAGTATTTATATGTTTGTCCTCAAATTAAAAAAAAAAATTACAGTAAAAAATGTAAAAAGATTGTTTCCCATATTATTTTTCTCAATCTCAACGAAGTGGACAGAAGCCAACACGAATATCAAACTCGCGTTTCACCATAAAACTCTCGCACTCAGCGTCACAATAACAATCCGCACAGTCTGTAAAAAAAACAGTTCAAAAACGTCGCGAAACTTCAGTCCGTCCTCCCTCTCAAAAGAGAGTATTGCAGACGACCGGCCTCGTTGGGTGTATGTGTCTAATGTGATCCTGTACATTGAACTTCTTCTTGCTAAGCATGCCGCAGTAGGGGCACTCGAATCGCGGCGGCTTGCCGCAGTCGTACTTGTAGTGAGCCGTCACCGCGCTCTTGGTCGTGTAGCTCTTGCCGCACTTGGGACAGGGAAAGCGCAGCTTCAACTTGCCGGAGCCGCTTTTACCCTCGCACTTGTCCGCCTCGCCGTCCAACCAGTCGTCCGGCAGGTACACTGAAAGCAGAAGCGACAGATTCTCGCGTTAGAACAGTCAAATTTGCGACGGTGTCGTTATCTTCGCTCGAGAGGATGCGAGTATCCTTCTTCATTTGCGTCTGGTATTCAGGACCTTAGGTCTAAGGACCTAAGGTTTTTTTGCATTATTTTTTTTTGTGGTTCTAGTGGGCAATTATAGGTTCTAATTTTAAGTGATCACGGCTGTTAGTTTGTCTGCAACCAAACGTGATTCTTGCGATTGTGATTTATTATTTACAACTTATCAAGCGATGGGAACTTTGAAATTATGTGCAAAGTGATTGAAAAATCTTAGGGCATTTCTTAACTGAAACAAAGAAAATAGTATTATTAACATTTAGTAATGATGCTATGAAGACTCAACTTTTTATTACTTTTAATATATTTTATTTATTGAACTTTAAAACGTACATGACTTCTTGCAATCATTTAAGATATATTGTTATGAAAATGAAAAAAGTTTTCATGTCATTTTAGTGACTGATTTGTGCCTATTTCCGTTTCTATTTCTTATTAATCGGCTTCGTCGAGGTTATCTTAGTGCAGCAGATTAATTCGCGACCTGGGTGAAGCGCCTCAATTTGCCTAAAAACCATAGTGTTCCGTGTGCTCCGAAAATGACAGTAGTAACAAAAGGTAATTACAGTATAGTATTGCAGTATTGCCAAAACATTTCGCAGCCGCGTTACTTGTGCCAGAGATAACTCGTGAGCATGGTGAAAATCTTGTACAATAACAAACAGCTCCATCTCTTCGGAGGCTGTGACACAGGTGGACTTTGCGTATCCTCGTTGCTGCTTTTAGTCTTCGATTGAGATTCTTTATTCTTTACCTCGCTGTAGGTAGTAAGATTCATTTTCAAATCTGAAAGGAAGAAAAAAGTATTAAAGGAAATCTTCAATAAATATTTCGTTTTTACGGGGGCCCAGAAACTGAAAACAAGAAATGCAGGAAAATCTCTGTTCTGTAAGTTTTTTCTCGTTCTATTATGATCCATATTAATGGCGAAAAAAGTAGAGATATTGACGTATGTATTTTCTTACTTCTATAAATAATGTTTATAATGGTTCGTTAAAATAAGAGAAAATCTATAAAAATACGTCCCTTTGAAACACGCTAATCGAGAACTGTTTTTGCAGATTTCCTCATTAACGTGAGTTAATGTTTTTCGATGGTCAGGTCACTTTGGGAAGCAATAAGTACTGGATATAAATAGAAAAATTCGATGTTTTAGTAAATATCGTACCTTTTTTTTGCGAAACTAACGATGAATACAAATTTACAGTAAAGAGCAGTCGACGTACTGACAATACGCTCCAGTTAATTTTCTTCAGGTATGGAAATATATACAATTGTACAATAACTTGTGTAAAAATCTAGAACAGTATAAAATAAATACAACTAATTCAATACTTTTCGTTCCACCATGTACAAACGATGATACGATCCACATCGTCGAACGAAGTAAGCAAATACTGTACAAAAATAATAAAGATCAACGGGATTTCGGTCCGTTTTTTTTTTTCAAAAGAAAATTCAAGGTATATCGGAAATTTGGCTGAAGTCGACGTCGGCGTGCTTGGCGCGCAAGTGTCCCATCAAGTTGGTCTTGCGGTGGTTGTGGTAGGGGCAGTAGGGGCACTTGTGCTTGCCCACCTTGCCGCACTCGTGCTTCGCATGCCGGCGCATGTCGTACTCGCGCTTATAGACCCGCGGACACCTCCAGCACTTGAAGCCACCGCTCGATGGCTCCAGCAGTTCGCCTACGTCCACGATGCGGAACTGGGAATCTGCAAAAGAAACGTGCGGATATGCTGGTCAGTCCACTGGCTCTGTAGCTTTCATTCGCGCTACCATTAAATTACTTGTCTTTTTTTTAACTATGAAATATGCATTCTTTTTTTACCGAGAGACGAGACAAAATATTTGGGTCGTGCCACGGGCCGAGACGTCGGTTGGAGATTTATCGAGAGGTTTGTAAGTGCGTTGGAATGAGAAGCTCGGGTAGAGATGTCATTTGTAGGAGAGTAGTTTGTAAGTTAATTCGAAGTACATATTTTGTTTCTCTCTTTAAATCCGTCGATCTGTTCTTCGAGAATTATGTAGAACGGAAATTTGTATAGAAGTTTGTAATATTTTCTAAGTAAAGTAAATATGTTTCTAAGTAAATATGTTTATTATCGGAGAAGATATATTATAATAATAGTAATGGATATAAATTTTACAAAAAAAAAATAATAATTCAGTTACCATTACACTGAGAAAAAATTCTAGTAAAAATTACTATCATGTGTAGAAAACTGGCCACAGACTGTCATGTAATGAAAAAATTACCATCCTGTATTGTAAAATTTACTAGAAAATATTATACATTTTTCTAGACAGGATAGTAATTTTTAGTAGAATTTTTTCTTAGTGTACAACGTTACAATGATGAACGTAGGACTAATCTAACTTACGTTTGTTGTTTAGACGTAAAATTTTATACAATAAATTTTTTTTCTGCGGTGTTTTTTACGAATGTGAACGTACTCTGAATAGTTATATTTACTGGAGTGTTTACAGTAAGGGCAACCGAAAAATATGCCACTTTTGTTTGGTGGTACGTTCCACCTCCCGTTGTTTCTCAGGAATGCAGGAAACTGGCTAATATTATTAGTAATAATGCTGGCCGATGCAATATTTATTTTCGGCGTTGTCTGCTTGTTTGAAGTTTCTTCAGTGAGCCACACTTTTTCCTTTTTAATATTTCGCAGAGTGTCACTAACGAATTCGTCACTTATGTTAATTAGTTCTTGTGTCGATGAAGATCCTTCGAAGGGATGAGCTGCAACAACAGAAAATTGCAAGAAGTCAGTAATTTATTTTATTGATAAGCGAGAATATTAAGTGTTTGTTTAGAATTATTTATAAACGAACGACTGACATTGAGACAAAATTGTTGTAACTATTTAATATTTTATAGGAATATTTACATATTTATTATATACTATGTACATACGCATAATTTGAAGTATCAAACTTTTAATTTAATTATATAAGTTTAATTTTAATTAAACACTAAGAGATTCGAAGCTTAATTCTTATTGTTAGCAGAATAAAAATCAACAATAAAATCTCTATTAAATAATAAAGCATAAACTTAAACTTTTTCAATCATTTCAACTTAAAACATTTCACATCCATACAGACACTTTCTAACAGTAGTGTATTTCAACATCAAATGACTCAAACAAACTTTTAACACATTTTTAGAGAAACTTTTCTTTTACTATTACAAAGCTATGAGGAAGCAATACTTTTAACAAATGCACAATAGATTTCAGGCATGAAAACAAAAAAAAAAGAAAGTTTCTCATTTCTTGATAATAACATTATCGCCAATATCGAAGTACTGCTGCGGTTTCCCTGCATGTTTTTTGCGAAGATGATCAACAATCGTCCAAGGCCTCTTGCACTTGTACATACAGTGCATACACTCGAACCGAGGCTCCTTATTGCATTCGTACTTTAGGTGCTGCATCATACCCTGTTTCGTAGTAAATACGCGATCGCATCCTGGACAGGGGAATTTTTTCTTTGGACTTTCAGTCTTCGGTTCGACCAATTTCAGACTCCTGTAACCTACCAATTCTGGCAGCGGATGCAGCGATTTTCTCGACCGGAGCCGCAGATATGGATCAGTGGATGCGACAGTCAATTCCGGACACTCGATCTTTACAGAGACTGAAACAGATGGTAAGTTTGATCTTGTAACGGAGATTATACAGTGATTTAGAGAGCTTGAATCTGGGAAGTTATGATAGCACGGCGATATGACCATAAGCGATTTTTTTTACGTTTTAGGAATTTGTATGCGGGAATAGGTTGAGTGTTTTCTGTAACCAAAATAAAAAAATATGCTTCCTAGCAGATATTGGTAACTAAGATTTGTAAGGCCTTTTTATCATTTTAAACTTATAAACAAAATACAAACACAAGACTATACTTTTCCATAATCTAAAAGAATAATTATTACAAATAAAATACAAACAAAAGATACTTTTCGATTATTAGAATAATTTTAAGCTATAGTGTAGAATACACTAACAATAAAAAGTAATTCAATTTGAGTAAGTTAATTTGAGCAATTTTCATTTGTTTGCTTCGAATGGTGCTCCTTTATATGCTTGGAAATTTTAAGGGTCTTCCAATCACCCTCACTGACGTACGAGCAATATGGACATTTATAATTGCTAGATTTTTTGCAATACCACTTGGCGTGCATGCGAAGGTAGCTAAAGCTCGCAAAGTCTTCTAAGCACCAGTTGCACCGGAAGCGCACGGACTTCTTCACCAACAGCCTATAAGCTTCGTCCTCCAATTCAGACACCATATCGACAGGCATCAGCAGGCACCTCTCTCGCCAATTGTTAAGCGAGATCTGAACGTCCGCCACCTTAAATCCGCTAAATTCATCGCTGCTCACCGCTGAAAATAAAAAATTTACGGGGCTGTTGTAAAGGTCTATTATTTCTTTTTAACTTGTCGCACAGAGATAAAATTTCCTTGATAAAAAGTGAACATTTATTACGTATTTTGTAAACGCTTTCAAATGGTCACTTTTTAACAGGGTTGTAGGAAAAATTATGATAGAGCATTAATGTTATCAAGTGCATTGTGAACAATTTTAGTAGTTTTTTTTTGTAAAATAACTAAATAATTTTTTCCACAATTACAGTTTGTGATATCATTAAAGTACACTGTCGTAATTTTTGCTAAATCATTTTTTCCGCAGCTAAAATGTTGTTAGTATGGACTGAAACAAATAATGGTGTAAACATAGATAATGAACGTAGATAACGGTTGTAATATACATAATGAAGGATTTTAGACGAAAGGAATTTTTACAGGAAAAAGTATTCAGGGTTTTAAAAAAAAAATGTTTTTTGATTCTTTTTCATGTAAGCGAGAATGAGAAGTCTTTATTTCGATCTCTAAATTTTACATTTTAAATTCATTATTAATTGTAGGTCGTTAATATGTTATTACTGCAGAAAACCCTATCAAGTTTGAAACGTCACTTATTAACCTTCTAGTACTGGATTGTAGCATATGTGCTACATTCAATATTATATGGTTCTAAAAGCAAATGCAGCCCCTGCAAGTCGTATTTTTCATCCCTAAAATTATTTTGTCTTTTATGGACAAAATAAAAATGTTTATGTAATTTCGCATTCATTTAAATAGTCACCTAGGTATCATTTCAGAAGATATATTGTAAAAAAGAATTTTTTTCAACGTTTATAATGGGATGCTAGCATTGCACAGTTAACCTAATTTTTAGTATCAATAATAAATATTGAAATATTAATAATCGTTGCACTATATTTACAAATTAAAGTTGATTAAATTCACTGTTAAATCAGCTGCTCAAATTCATCGTCGCAGAAAACCTACGCGAGCAAATAAAAACCCTCTAAAGAGTTAAAAAGTACAGACAAAAACACTTCGAAAAATATGTCGATAAAAAAGAAGCGAGAAAAAGGGGAATCCCGCCGACACGAGGTAAACTACGCGCGACTACAGGTCGTTGCTCTGGAAGGGCTGCTGGGTGATCTCGTCGAAGCAGAAGATCCGGCAGGTGGGATGGTAGCCCCTGATATGCCGATAAACGCCGGAGGTCCAGGAGCTGTAGTACTTGCAGTAGGGGCACTTGAAGCGCTTGCCCTGGCCGCAGGAGTACTTGCAGTGCCTGCGGAGGTCGCGCTTCGTCGAGTACTCCCTGGAGCAGTGGGTGCAGAGGAAGCGGGAGTGGCTGCGCCGCAACAGCTGCTTCGGGACCGGCGGCTTCTTCTTCTCCTGGGGGCGCAGGTAGCGCGACATCGCCAGGTCCCACTGCTGCAGCTGGCGCAGCGAGCTCTGCAGCTCGTGAGGCTCGAAACCCCGGAAGTCCTCGGCTGCAAGCAGAGAGAAAAACGCCCGGCGAGGGGCGCGGAGACTTTGGTTACACAGACGCTCGGTACAATAAATGAGAGAGAGGGGGGCTTCGGGAAAGGCGGGTGGAAGAGACTAAGTGAGAAAGTGAGAGCGGATGATAGTTGCGCATTTCGTGGTGGTGAGATTCAAGGCTACTGATTTATAAAAACTCTATCTTTTCTTACGAGTGTGGAAGCGAGTGAGTGGCGGGACAGATGAAAATAATTCAAGTACTTTTGTTTTTAATGCTTGCAGATATTTATTAAAAAATGTTTGTAATGAATAAATGGCGAAATTTTAAAAATGGTTTGAAGTATAATAAAAAAAGTGTAAATATGCTTAAAAAGACACCAAGTTTGTTTCACACGAGATGTGTAATATCAGTCGCATACAGAGAGGAGATTAGATTCTTCCAGTCAAATGCGGCACGTTGATCAGTTTCTATTGGACATTTCTATCGAATCAAAAGATTTAAGTATTTTATAGAACTGAAAGATTAGAATTCTACAAAAAAATACTTGATCTCAATACTCGCGTTTAGTCATCCACAATTAGAAAGGAGTAGTTAGTAATCAATCTGTAACATTTAACTGAATTAACCTATTAACACAATTTGACAAGACTCGTTCATTTTAGTTTTATGAAAGAAAAGATTAAGTACCAATAATCATTTAGATATTTTTCATTTCAATCAAGAAGAAGTTATTTTATGAAGACGTTGCGAATGTACACATTGCAATTCACTTCTTTATATGTAACCTGAAACTGTTTCAGGCTAGCCCTGAAGAAGTGAATTGCGACGACGAGGAAATATCTTCATGAAATAAAGTCTCAAATATTCCAGAGCATCACAAAAGTCTTCAATCTTCCATTCATTTTTAGCAAATGGTTAATCAATTTCTTCAAGTCTAATCAGTCCAATACCATTTACATTCGTCATTCAGATCAGTAAAAAATGCAACTAGTAATAGATTAAGTAGACTTTGGGCACTTTCATGAAAAATTCAATTAGATACGTCAAACACAATGTCGAAAATAATCGAAACGCATTTTTTTCTTTTTCCTATTTAACGTTTAACGAAGATATTAGTAATTGTAACCTTTAATTGTCGCGTAACTTGACAAACACTTATTTTAATCTACAAGTAGCACATCTACTAGTAGTGCACGATCATATCATCACGCGACTTTTAAAATCACTATATATCTTCGTTAACAGTCACTAAATTACAAAAGAAAAAAATGTAAGTGTTCATTATTTTTCGACATTTTAGCTGGAATCCAACAGAGTGTTTCAAGGAGTCGATCCTTCCCTTCATAAAAAAATCTTTGAACTTGAAGCCATTTGAAAGGGTCTGTCGATGCACCACTAGCGGGATCATGTCTTGCAACGCGTTATTTTGGACAGTCTGTCCCTCCGGGGCGCGCGGGGCTTGATCGGGTACTTCGGGGATGCCGGCACCGTGCACACGTCCAGGCAGTAAACCTCCAAGGGGTAGTGCCTGGTGCGCACGTGATAGTAGACGCTGTTGGTCCGCTTGCAGTGGACCTCGCAGTACGGGCACTTAAAGCGCGGATTCTGGCCGCACTCGTACATCTCGTGGCGCTTCAAGTTCTTCTGCTGGCTGAAGCCGGTGCCGCAGCGCAGGCAGGGGAACGGGACGGCCCTCGAGCGTCGCCTCCTCGACGGCCCTGCCACTTCCGACACGTCCACGAATTCGTAATCTGAAAAGGGGAAAGCGAGTCATTGCAGGTCATGCTGGCTGCAGTCGTGCGATGTATTCTTTTTTTTTGTGGGGGTGGGGCCTATCGAGGCCTGTGGGTCAGGGATGGTACATTTGTTAGTTTGTGTAGAGGTTGGGTAATTTGGCGAAATGTGTGACCTTTAAACTTAATGCTGTGTGGGTATAAAATGGTTGAAGAAGTAATACAAATATGCGAAACCAGAGAATTCTCATGGAAATTAGTAGGAATCAGTTTGCTGATCAATCAGCGCCTATACCTACCGTGAAATATACTTTATGAATTGGGATGCATATAAGTAGTAGGCAAAGAATTCATCATTTTCTGATTAAAAAATGAATTTTATTCGTTTTTTTCTCAAATCAAGTAGTAACGATGCTTAAGTAATGTATGCAAACATGACATTGAAAAAATAGTATTTACATAATTACGATCACCAACACCTAATTATAAATTAGTACGCAATTAAACGACGACATTGCACAAAACATGAGACATAAATTTCTTTTTACCCTTTTCTTCTTTAAAAGCAACGCAAGATTATAATAATGCACAACGTTATTTTCCACGACTTACATTCATAAATTTTATCACCGGTATCGCTTTTAAAGGAGTTCCACTAAGCTAATAGGATGACCATTAAGACCTAATCGATTGCACGCGCAGTTAAGCGTCGCTTTAAAACTTTCACGGGGGACAATTTATTTCAGTTAACAATTAATTTAATTTAATATAGTTAATTAGTAGGAATCTTGCGTCCAGCCGGGACGCACACACATCTGCAATCTATGTACACGATGAAATCACTTATAGGAATCGCGTAAGCTTGGTCGGCCCTTGGTCCAGTCTGTACTCTCGCGTTACAGTCTCTTGTTTCTCAGTCTTGTCATGAGAATCTCCTCCTTGAAATATTGGCTGTCGGAGGTGCGGTACTGCACCGGCGACTTCACCGTCGGTCCGTTCTCCTTGCGCGGCCTGCCGCGCTTCCGCTTCACCAGGCTGTTGTAGATCTCCATCGCCTGGCGTATCTTGCGCGGGCGGCCGCGGCGCCGCTTCAGCAGGTGGTGGTCGCCGACCCCGAGGATCTTCTGGGGCTTGAGGAGGCGCTGCTCGTCGGCGCCGATCTCGTCGAGGACCGAGCGGTCCTGCTCCGCGGACAGGACCGTCGCCACGGCGTTGGTCGGCCGGGGCGCCGGTTCGCTCAGGATAGCCGCAGGCGGTGGCTCCAGCTTCAGGTGGGCGTTCCGCCGGCGGCGGACCAGCGCCAAGGGGTTCTCCAGCATCGTGCGGCCGCGACTCAGCTGCTCCATCTCCTGCAGCGAGATGCTCGTCACGTCCAGCACCTTGATGCCCGACAGGAAGTCCTTCGTCTCGGACTTGACCGGCCACGGGGCGTAGTACTCCTCCTCCTCGTCGTCCTCGTCGTGCTGCTCCTGCTTCACCAGCACGCCGTTCGGGTAAGCCAGCACTGAAACAGACAGAGCGGAGGCGGGTTAGTGCGCCGCAACAGAGCCTGCGTGTTCCACTTAACACTTATTACTCGCTTACGTGTTGCGGGAAAAGTTCGACGAGAGAGTAAAATGAACAACAGAGAGACAGAGAGATAAAGAGAGAGAGATAGAGAGGGATTATTAAACGAGAGATAAAGACAGCAAGAGTAGTCTACGTATGTTTTCTTTTTTTAAATTCTTGAAATATTTTTCGCGTTTTCAAGCATTGTAAATAAGTGTGATTAGGTGTGGTAAGGTATTAAAACATTGCGCATGTATGTAGGGAAGAGTGTAGTTAATATGAATCTTTTTCTTTTTTACATCTTCAATCATGCGGTTTTCTTTATAAAAAATGATACCATATAATTTTATGTAAAACTGCATGAATGGAAGATGTAAGAGAGAAAAAATATTAAACTGTATCCTCTATTTTTCTGACGTACAGAGTTTGTGTCGAACACATTTCAATTATTCGTTGCTTTTTTCCAGTCAAGCAATTGCTCTGTCTTGTTTCTGTAAAAAAAATGACGAATGATATGATTAGTGATTTAGACATGTATTTGATTCATTTATTGACATGTGAAATTTCTGAAAAACACATAAAATTAGAAATAGCTTTAGGTTTTAAGAATATTTTTTTTAATAATTGCAGGACCTTTAATTACATTGTATAAGCCAGTGTATTACTTATGTTTTATTACTTTATAAAACATACTCAAAACAAAACAAAAAAAAACTATTTTTAAATAAAAAGTAAAACTAAATAAAACTTTGTATATAAAAAATAAAACTAAATAAAACTTTGTATATAAAAAAAACTAAAAAATCTTTTTTTTAAAAAGTAAAAAGTAATACTAAAATAATTATTTTAGAATAAAAATTTCAATAAAGTGACTACATTACAAATTG
>JAXIUT010000048.1:16101591-16159727 GCA_035586675.1 Eurytoma californica | reverse complement strand
AACATATTTAATGAGGTGGCCCACTATGCCCCGAAGGTTCACATTGCCTCACGGCCCGCTATGCCCCGCTCTCCCCTAATAAATCTTGATTAAATTGCAAATGAAATTGTAAGTTATTTTTAGCAGTAATGCATTTCAAAACGCTAACTTTAATTGAGTTGCTCTTTTTACATGCTGACGTTTAACGTGCTCTTCAACCGCCTCTTTTCGCATGGCTTTGTAATTGCAATGATTGCAGTTCCACTTCGGTCCTGCGAGGCATTTAAACGTTTGATGACCCCAAAGATTTCTTCTACTTTTGCAAGTATATTTACATTTTATGCACGTGAATTTCATTTTAGGGTTGCGAATCGACGCCGACGATGATTTAGGCTTGTTAAATGTTTGATAAAATGTTTGATCAAATAATAAGTCGATAATATCTTCTATAATTATGGGATCATCGTCATTTTGTGCGATTTTTGCTGAAATAAAGGAACATTTTAACGATAGAAAACGGTAATGTCATTACACTGGACGAAACAATTCTCGACAATAGAACACGAGATGCTCCCTTTTTCTCCTAACATTCAGTTGTTAATTTATTAATTATCTGTAAGGATGAAGTATTTATTGTTAAAAAATAAGCTGAAACATTATTTTCATTATTTGGTATTTATTCACCTACAGAAAAATATCATATATTATGACATTAATTTTAGCACAACTGTAAATATAAAAATATTTTCCGGTATCGGTAGAAAATGTAAGACATAAACATCTTAACAAAAATGCAATAAGGGCAAAACTTAATAACAAGTGTAAAATATTTGTGTTTTAATGATTAAAAACAACAGAAAATCATTATCTCTTATAGTACAAATTAAAACTTCAATAAAAGAATAAAATTAACTAGACCGTAAAACTAGGAAATTCTGAAAAATTTAAATCTACTTGGCGTAAATATTCTTTAGCCAGTGATTGCGGGTTCTTCGAGCTGGCTCATCTTTCTCCAGGCCAGTATGATCATTGGCCTTGAGGGAAATTGATATTTCTCCCCTTAATAATTTTCAATATTCAAATATATTGTCAGACACGTTTTCGTAGTGCCCTTCGTCTTCGATTTAAACTTTCATCGGTTGTTTGTGTTTGGTCCAAATTTTCATCAAACTGTCATTTGTAGTTTCTATGTCTTCGAAGACTTCTTCGTTTCCTGTAACATCAAAATTGATTTCTATATTACGGAACTTAAAAGTAGCACACTAAACATTCTAACTATCAATTTTTTATCGAACGTTATATTAGCTCAGCCCGTTCAAGTTTCCAATCCAAGTCATTGAAATTTGATGGGTTCATCTACATTTTATTGAGTAATTCATACCAAGTCATATTGAATCAAACAGTTTCTTCTTTAACGCCTTCTATAGTAAATACACTGTTGAGTTCAGCTCTTTTTTATCTGTCTTGTCTTGTCTAAATAATCATTAAAAGAACAAATGTAAATTTTTAAGTCTTTTTACAAAAATTTTTTTGGGATAGAATAGTGGGATCGAATTTGTTTACTGATCTTTTACAAAGACTACCTACAGAAAGATTAAACTTTTTTGTAAGATTTTTGTTTTTTGATAGTTTAACAACAAAAGTGTAGGTAAATAAATAATGCAAACCATTAAAAGTCAATGCATTTTTATTCGAACTTGTTTCAACAATAGCTGTTACTAATTCACAAAACTGTGATAAGTAATTTGTATATTCGTCGAAACGTCGACAATATCTACAGACAAATTTGCAGTACAGATTCACTGTCAAAATTACGATGACGACTCTCAAAGAATTGCGGTCGAACCTACAATCTCAGCACGCAGAAAACCGGTACACGCATACTAATCTCATCGGTGTATCACAGACGAGTCATCACTACACGTGACCGGGGGGGTTGCGTCCAAAATCGACGACGTAGACCGGCTCGTTGGGGTGGAGTCTGCGCACGTGGGAGCGCGCGTTGGACGCGTGCCGCGTCCTATAATCGCAGTACGGACAGTTGAATCTAGGCTCCTGACCGCACTGGTACTTCAGATGGTTGTACAGGTTGTTCTTCCGCGTGAACACGCTCCCACACCTAGGACAACTGAATGGCTTCTCCGTGCTGTAGGGCGCCCTGTACACCGGACCTGCAATCAGAAAGTGCAAAGGGCTGACTTTTGACTTAGGTACAGGATACTCGATTCGATAGTGCTTTGTTGTCAACTTTACTCAAAACCGAAACTTTGGTGATCTTACCTAAGCGATCTTTTGCTTTAGGATCGTAGGAATCTTTTATTTGGCGATCTTATGAACCTAAGGTTTTGGTTAAGTTAGTAGGTAGAAGTAATAAGTTTATGAGTGATGTGATCTTATCCACCGACTTTTATTTTCTTACAGCAATATATCTAGCAATGTATAATACTTAATATACAACGGATTTGCCGCTATGTACAATATTCTTTACAAAACAGCGAAAATACGAATCTGAAAAAGACTTAGAGAAAATTCATAATCGAGATACTGATATCGTTACGTGAAAAAGTTGCACGTGTCTTTTGGTAATATGAGGAAAAAAGCTCTTAGGTAGAAATCTATCTTAGTCCGGCTGCTTGCAGACGTCGATGGTGTACACATGTTCATCGGGGTGTTTGCGCTTGATGTGGGCCCGAGTGTTGCTGGAGTGACGCGCTCGATACGGACAGTAGGGGCAGCGAAACCGAGGCTGCTGGCCACACTCGAACTTCATGTGGTAGTAGAGGTTGTTGCGGTGGGCGAAGTTGCTGGAGCATTGGGGGCAGGGGAACTTGCGTACCTTGTTGCAGCTCGGCAGGATCTCCGGCGTCGTCTGCGGTACCGTAAGCACCACCAGGCAGCCTGGACCAACCGGATGCGAGAACAGACAAGGGATTTATTAGCGTCGATGTGTCTTGTAAACGCCGCGCGTTGGGCAAATAGGGCTTAGTACGCCGGGAGGGGGTTGTTTAGCAGTTTTGCCTAGAACTCGAAGCGAATTCAGTGCGGACAATAACGAGGGGGTGGAGGGAATAGGATTCAAACAGAATTTTGTGCGGACAATAAAGTGGGGGAGGGATAATGTCATGCGTGCTTGGCGTAATGGGCAATGAATTTTTCGGGATTGTGATTATTTACAGCGACGTATGCTGCATTTTAGTTGGTGCTCACCTCTTCGTTATCTTGTTAGCTGAAAACACTACTTTTTATCTAGTACAAACAAAAATACTGAAATTTACAACTAGGTAACATAAAAATCCACGGATAATGAAGAAAAGAAATATAAGAAAAATTACTATAATTTTTTTTGTCCGCATATTTTGTAACTCAAAACTGACAGTACTTTTTTAAGTTTACCTCGAACTTAAAATGATTCACAGTAATCTTTCCTATATTATTTCTTGGACTCCCTTAAAATTGTATTAAAATGAACAATTTGTATTTAAACCAGGTAAATAATTACGAAAATATCTTCCGAGAAAAAAAATATCGAGACTTCACACTTTATTCACCACCACAATTACATCCAAAATATCTATGTACAGTTGAAGGAAAATCCACTTCAGCGTCCGTCCTCTCACTCGTCGGTTGGTCGGCCGCCATTCTGCTTGTACAGGTCGACGACGTAGATCGCCTGGTGCTTGTGGACCCCTCGTATGTGGGCGTACATATTCGAGGAGATCTTGGCGATCTTGGAACAGTACGGACAGCCCCAGCGCGGCGCCTTGCCGCAGTGGAACTTGTAGTGCTTGCGCATGTCGCTGTGGTTCTTGTAGCTGTGGCCGCATCGGGGACACGGGTAGCGCATGAGCGCAGTCGAGGTGCCTCGGTAGTCTCTCTCGTCCACGTAGTAGCCTGCAAGCAAGAGAGCACGCATAGTAGCCAAGCGTCTGACGGGCGAATTTAAAGCGGGGTATACTTTAGAAATCTTTGCCTTCTTTTTCATGGGGTGGGTGAGAGATACAGAGTCGAGGTGTGTATTTCTTAGAGGTGATTGTAATTAGTTACAATGTTTCGACATTAATAGCGCAGTGAAGGAACTCGTGGAATTTACGGGTGTAGGAGGATTAGTAATGACACGAGACAGTTAATTGAAATTTCAATATTTTACTTAGAGTAACATCTCGAATTTATTTTCTCTTCTTTTTTTTCATAAACATTATTCTATTTTGAAATACATTTCAATTGAATTTCATGTATATGTACAGTATTTAATGTACAGAATTACTTTACAATACGAAGTACACACTTAAAATTAGTAATCGTATTTTTATTGTTATCAGTCGACTCTAACCATTTGCGCGTGTGGTCGCTTTCTCTGACTCGATCGTGAAAAAAATAAAACTAGATTTTAAAAAAGAACATAATCGAACTATTAGTCATTCGCACTCGAGCGAAATAAAATATTCTCTTTAACATTAAAAACCACAAAAAACGGGAAATAGGAAATTACAATCACACAAAGGGTATCTTCGAATTGCAGCACGAATCGAACACCTAAGGAATCGATCGACAAGCTATATTCGAATGACCAAAAATAATGCACGACCGTAACGAGGGACTAGTTCGACAACAATTGCACTCAGTATATAAACAAAATCTATCAAAAAAAAAAGTAGGCCGCACCGAACGCAGCCTAGTGTTCTTGGGATTCGAACTTGTGAGCTCCGGCGGGTTCACTGATAATGTCAATCTCGCCCTTTTGCGGGTGGCGCCGCTTGAAGTGGACTTTGGCCGTCTGCAGGGACTTGTAGACAGTCCGGCAGACGCCGCAGCGGTGCACCCGGCCGCAGTTGTGCCTCATGTGGTAGTTAAGCTCCTTCTGGATGCTGAAGTACGCGGTGCACTGGGTGCACCGGTAGTTGCGGCTGCGGGGCGGCCGCTGCTGCCGCGAGCCGCCGACCTGCCACTGGTCCAACGAGAGGCTGCTGTAGCTGCCCGCGACGAGGCGGGGCAATCCGGGCTTCGCCTCGTACTCGCACTCTGCAAAATAAAGCGGAGGGGGAGAGACCCCGTCAGTCGCTGCGCTCGGCTTCCGTAAAGTTCCGGGAGGCGATTAATTTTTTTTTTTTTTCGAGCACGCGCGAATGTTACGCGGTTGTGAGGTCAAGCACTTTTTTTAACACGAGACGCGGAGGATTCGTTGAAGAGCTGAGATTTCATTATTTGGCTCGATTAATCGGGAGTGGAGTGAATGAGAAGTCGAGAGGAGAAAGAGAGAGAAAGAAAAATATGTTACATTTAGAAAATGGGGAGAGTGATATGAAATGTAATGGCTGAATAAAAAATTTAAATATTCTATCTCTGTTGGATTTTTCATAAAACTCTTATTACAACGTACACATCATGCAATGAAATCAATAAAAAATCCGAAAAAATATGATTAAGTACCAATTACTGTCACTCACAAGAAAGCACACAAAATTGAACTAAAAATTATGATTTTTTTTATATTTTTTTTTGTTTAGAGCTTTGTACCCGCAAAAGTAAACAATATTCTGATCAATATATAAACAGAGTTACTTATTGATATCCCGTAATTACTGAGTTATCGTTTTTATGCTTGCATAGACGAACTATTCAATCTATAGCGATGGGAAAAATTTGAATTTGAGAATATGCAGTGCGAAAAATGAAACCATAGTGGATTTGGTTGGTGAAGAAAGTTATACTAGTGTGTCTAAGACTAGTGCGGTGTCTCTAATTATTACCGTTTGTTCGTAACAGTACATATAAATAAATATAAAGAAAATCAGTAGTTCATAATTAAAACCAGATAAAATCATAAAACACACGTGTAGTGAGTAAATTTTATTTTATTTTGATCGTTTATTTTACCTACCCTGCAAGAGCATGCTAAACAAATATAAGAAAAGAATAATGCAGCATGTAAAAAAATATATTTTATTTTTTCAAATATTACAAAATTTTTTAATAAACCCTAATAATTAAGTACGCATATCTATGTATGCAGTCTAAAACATACTGAAAGTGAAAAATAAATTTTTTTTATTCAAAATTCAGTTAATTTTTTTTAATAACTAAAAATACCAATCAATTATGCCGATAGATTTATATCCAAAAATGAAAATTCTTGTTTATATGAAAGTCTTTTGGACAATTCTAGTTGATGGAATAATCAGTTAAATGTAATAAACAATGTTAAACGATTTTTTTATATATTCTTTTTCGATAGTTGCTCATACTTCTTTTCATAATCTTCCAAAATAAAAAAGAACAACTTACCTTACAAAGCAATATGAATTTATAAAGAAAAACTATCATTCAATTCTGCATAAATAATAATTACAGTTTAAGTAGGTATTTAAATACGCATTTTAATCTCCGTGTGCCTCTAACAAATCCTTATAATTTCTCAATTGAATCTGAAATAAATATCATATAAATTTTGAGAAGTCACGATTAAACAACCACAGCATAAAAAATAACTTTATTAACAAAATAATTTTCTTTGAAATTTTTGAAACTCCAAGGTCACCTATCAGCCCTAGTAAGAAACTTCCTTAGCGAGAGAAAAAGCGTCGTGAGCAGAAAGACGAATCGACTAACAGAAATAAATCTTCACGCCATGCCGGCGCCCAAATCAACGACGTCGATTTTCTGTTCGCGGTGTCGGTGCTTGATGTGCAAGTACACGTTCGAGCGCTGCTTGGCGCGGTACGGACAGTACGGACACTGGAATCGGGGCGGCTTGCCGCACTCGTACTTGAAGTGACGCCACAGGGCGGTTTTCTGCTTGTATACCTTTCCGCAGACCCGGCACAGGTGGCCCTGCTCTTCGCACGACCGCTCGATCCAGATCCAACACGCTGCAAGCAGAGTGAAAGAGACATAGGTCGGTTACGTTAGTCGAGCGGATGACTCGGGGTCGAGTATTTGTTTTTTTACAGGATTGGTAGTTTCCGTGGATCGGAGGCGACATGCAGAGGACTTCCAGAGAGGTTGACACTGACTTGGATTTTTCTTTTTCGCTTTTTTTTAATCTGAGATACCGACGTTTACTACTCTTGCATTATGAATAAGAATTTTATATAGTCAGGATTTTTTTACTCGATTATTTAGTAATTGATGCTAGTTGCAATTAAAAAAATTGAAATAATACACTTTTGTGGGTATTCAGTTTGAATACATCGGTTCACGGTAAATTTACTGCAATGTTTCAATGGGATATCCGTATGAAGAAGGACAATCATCTTCTACGCAGTTTAATTGTTCCTTTCCATCTTATCTTCGACTCTTGAATCTTCTATTTAATAAGCAATACTCTAATTATTAATCTTTTTTAAATTAACATATTATCGAAATTAAAAGACTAAAGAAAAACGTTTCGCATTATCGAGCAATGTATCGCATTCATAAAAACTACAATTTTTTTTGAATTTATGTTAAAATTTTTATTCATATACAAATACAAATTTGAATTTCAAACAACATTAAGTAAATTAGTAACTAAAAGTATTAATTTTACCTTTAATTTGTATTTTTTCTAACATATTTTGATACAAACCTGTTAAAATTTATCCCTTTATTTATGAATAATTTTCTAATTAAGTACAATAACGATAAAGGAAAAAAATGTATTCAAAACATTAGATTAGTCTTTGGAACTTTTTATTTATCAACATACTAAAATATGTATACATATTTCACATGGCAGTCTTATAGCACTTAAATAAAGTAGTTTGACCTGAAGTACATACATGTAAATATTTAAAAAATCACTTTTTGTTCGTTAAAGAAATATACATTTCAGTAAGTAGATAAAAATAATTAAGTAATTAAAGACGATAGTTGTCATGTTTTATTTTGTCCAACAAAATTAATAATTTAGCCTAACAAATTAATAAAATTATCAGCTTTAAATTATATATAAGCAATGGCAACTCAATTTTGAATTATAAATAAAATTTTAATATTTATACATTTTTTAAAAACATTAAAGTTTCAGTACCTATATACAAAATAACATTAACGAATAGTTAAAATATTTTTAGCAAAATTTTCTTTGGCACTGGTGATCCTAGGACTGACAGAAGGTATTTATACAATTACTCTTTGGCCTAGCATTTAGCTCGGATATTCAGAAGAAAATGTTCAATAAGGCACTCATTTACCATTGATTTAAAAAATCATCAACTTACATTACGTAGATACTATCTAAATCCCTTAGATACTCAAAAAAAAACAGCCAGTTTTAACAACAAATTTTCACTACTATCCTAAAATAAAATAAAATTCATCTACTTAAACGTAACATCCAAGTAAGTTCAACCATCAATATTATTCTTTAAAAAAGAAAAGAAAAAAACTGTCTAAAAACTCCTAAACGGAACTTCCTAGCGTACGCCCGCTCGCGAGCCGAGCCGAGGAAAACAAAATGCCACTTCTTTGGTGTACCTATCTTATCTCGCGTAATAACTCGGAAAAAAAAGAGCCAGGCCACGCGCTATTTATTGACGATGCCGGCGCCATGTATGTTGAGGATGTGCTGCTTGAGGTGGTCCGGCCGGCAGAAGTACTTGCCGCAGAGGGTGCAGGTGAAGGTGTAGCGGGAGCCGAGGCCACCGCACTCGTAGCGCGAGTGCCTCGTGAGGGACGAGCGCGACCGGTAGCCCCGGCCGCACATCACGCAGCGGAATCGCAGGTCGCTGTTATTGGCGACGGAGCCCGGGCCGATGCCGCCCCCCAGTAGACCAGGGCTCATTACTGCGAACACACACAGGGAGGCTTTCTTTCAGTTTCGTCCGATCTCATTTATCTTTTTTTCATTTTTTTATATCATCGAATCCCCAATATGTCTTTTCTTCCTTTCCATTATTAAACAAAAGCTAATTATTTTTAGTGATCCCTTTTTTTTATTATTTATAATTGAAGTGATATTTTTGTGAAAAAAAAGAATGAAGTTATTGTACAATCACTGAGAATGTTTTGGCTGAATCTCTGACACACTCCGGTTGTATGTCTGCTTTGGACGGATCGAAAATTCGCATCGAGACGCCATCTGTCGGCTGGCTCGAACTCGGCCTGTTTCGGCCGAAGGCAGAACATCGTTCTTGTCTCGCGGAGGCAACTCGGCGAGCGTCGAGGATGCGGCAACGCTGTGCTTCGTAAATGCTATATCTGTATATTTTACCGATATAGATACGAGCAAGTGGCAACGTTGTCGCTTCCTCCAACAATGCGTGGCCTGTGAACGACTTTTACTGCGCGAAAGTCTGTTGCGCCGTAATCTTACTGACTCGACATTAAAATATTTTATTACTCTTCAAAAATAAATAAAAAAATCAATTAAACAAGTACTAAAGCATGAAGTGTTTAACTAATTTGCAACGTCTATGTTACTAAAAAGGATTCTTTTTAAATACTATATTTAGCGCGGATCCATCTAAAACATTCGACTGCGATTGTGCAATTGAGAGATCACTGTTATTAAAATTTTTATTATTTTATGTTAAGCAAAATTAATGAGTAACATTTTGACTGGATTATTAATTTTGGGACACACGTATTAACGACCCAAACGTCACGCCTTTTTATTTCAATGATTTGATACAAAATTTATCAGCAGGAAAGCTCGAGCCAAGCGTGCAAAACTCGTGAAACATGTAGAGCTGAGATTTTCGTTATTTTAAGATAAAATAAGAAATTTAATATTTAATATTTAAGAAACAAGAAACTCGAAGCTCGTTTATGTTCACCGTTAAAAAAATTTTGCACAAATAATTTAAATAGAAAAATATACAAATAAAATAGATTCATGAGCAAATAATCGTTTGTGCAAAATCTTTAAATTTTAGGCTTATTGTTATTTACATGCTGCCCCAAAATAAAAATTAAATGAATTTATTAGTTTTTTTTTACACCCTCGGTATCGTTAATAAATTTAAATAGCCCAATCTGAAAAAATGCCTCCATGTATGTTCAATCCCAAAAAACACATAACCGAATTTTCTTAGCAGCGATTTTTCACAGCTTCGACTCGAATTTATTTTCACCGATTAGCAGCAATCCGTTATATTGTAATGTCCTAATGCTTGATACGTACCAAATGTTGCATTGAATAAATTATACCGAGTTTGAGTTATGAATATTGCTTTGTTTTTTTAGTTGTAATAAAACCAGCATGCATGTTGTGCTTTTTGATGACTCCAACACTGAAAATTTATGCCACACAATGAGAAGGAAAAACTCATTTAGAAATTTAATTGATAAATAAAAACAAGAAATACTTATTTACATTATAATTCCGATTTTATTGAGTATTTAATAAAATTTTTTTTTAACATACTGAGATTTTGAAATATTTTACACGTAAAAAGAAACATGAAAGTTGCAAAACTTTAAAAACAATTTGTTGAATAACGAAAAAATTTTAATTTACATTTTTTTACAGTTGAAAATATTTACATGTATCTTACATTTAATGACGTCTTTGAAGCCCGACAAAAAAAATTTCAAAATTATGTTCTGACTAGTAATGTTTATGTTCTTCGAATCGCTCGAGGACCTCAATAATTAAGAGAAATAATAAATGAAAAACTACTTCGATCTCAAACTAGAAATGAACTTTTCTTTTAAAAATCTCTAATTATATATTTAACGAAAATGTGATATTAAAAATAAACGTCTTTAATTGTTATACAGTAATTTATCCTTTAATCTTAATACTCCAATAAAAAAAAATCAATTTGCAATCTAAAAAACTTTGCAGTTCAAAATAAAGAAAACTACATCGCGTCAATAAAGTTAAATGAATGGAGAGGAAAGAAATAAGCAGGCTCATGGCTTCCAGAGGTTGAACAGCACGCGCACGTCCTTCGCAACAGCGTTGGGTTGCTGCCGGGCCTCGAGCATCTCGGCCTCGGTCAGGCACTCGGCGACGTGCCTGAGCAAACCGCCGCGGTACTTGTAGCTGCGACCGCAGCTTGGGCAGCACAGCCTCCGATAGTCGGCCATTGGATTGACGCCGATGTCGCTGTTACCGCCGTTGCTGCCGCTCGACGCTGCAACTTTATAAGCCCACGAGCTTTCGCTTTTCCTTTCGATACTGAACTCCCGGCTTCTTTTCTTTTATCTTTGCAACAATTCTTCATTTTTCTTTTGTATGTACAGTTTCATGCATTATTCTGCGAATGGACTTTCCTTCTCTTTTTTTTTCTCTTATACAAGTTTTAGGAACTTGAGAATACTTTTTTTACAAAGATTTTACATGCATTAACGTTAAAAAGAACTGCTTAGTTTAACTTGTTCGTAAAAAAAGTTAAATATTTGAAAAAAACGAAAAAAAGAACATGTAAAATGAAATTAAACGAGACTCGCCCCCCAGATCATGAATGATTTCGATTATCTGACTTTACTTTATTTGCGGCGTGCGACCTTGACTTGTAAGCAAGAGTTGCGCAAGAGCACGAAATGTACCATTTTTAACGCACCACACGATTTCCACCCAAGCTGAGAACAATTGTCTTTATCGTTACATCAGAGTTAATAAATGCTCAGAGAAGATGGAAAATCGTACTGAAGCTTCTCTTACGAGTTAGTAATTTTACATAGAAAGTTGACTCGATCGACATTGCATTAAATTTTGCAAATAAATAAAATTAAAATTTTTATTAAGAAAATATATTTTACTTTAATAAAAAATAATTTAAATTTAAAAAAAATGGATAGTATATTTGTAAGTATTTTTTTTCGATCGAATCTACTGTCGCGCCATAAAAGCTAAGAGTATTTAAGGGAAGTGGAGGTAAAGGTTTTCAAATGACAAGATTTGTTTTAATTTCATTTCAATTTTTTTTTCGTTTATTGATTCTTTCAAAAAGTAGTCCATAAATCCAGATGTGTTCTGCAGTCGTCTTGAATGTGTTTCGGCGATTACGAGCGCGTGAATTTAAATGTTATGAAAGTTTAAATGAAAAGAAAAATTAATTTTAAAGATTTTACGGAGACTACTTTCATAACTCATTAGACATGAAAAAAAGAATGCGCTTCTTGTGTTAATTCTTCTGTCCTCTGCGGTGACGGCATCGAGTTTCGTTCGCAAGTTAAAAGTGATTGCAAGATTCTAAAGTGTATACATTTTGTACGCAATTTCAATTAGCAACTGATCGAAAAAAGTTAAAACTTAAATGTGTACCAGGCACTTCACATTGCGAATTGACTGCGCATTTGGTAATGGTAAGAGTAAATTAGACGGCAACACATGTCTAAATTTGTTTCCAAATATTTTAGATATTTATTTTAACGTCGCATCTTTATCAATTAAATATATTTAATTACATTAACAATTCAATTAATTCCTACCAAATTCACATTTGTTTCATCACGTACGAGATTTTAGTAACAATTTTGCAAAACGCGTGACTCAAACTTTAAAAATTTATGTAAATCGACTCGAAAAGAGAAAAAAATATTTAAAAAAAAGTCATTTATCGTAACGTTCTCTAATGTAGGGTGCGACCTCGTGGCCGGTATTCTTCTGGTGCGCGCGCATTAGATCCATGCGAGCGAACCGCCGACAGCAGGTTGAACAGACAAATTTTTTGCCAACACCACATTCGTACTTTTGGTGGCGTTCCAACGAGTACAAGACCTTGTAGCTTCGTCCGCAGCGTAAGCAGCCGAAAGGCGACGACGAGTTGTTGAAGAGCGACGCTGGAAAACGGACAGTCTTTACCTCATTCACGCTGACACCACTCACTCTCCAGAACTTTCACTCGTCGTAAAAATGAATAATTAGTCGTGATGATTAACGATTTAAAAATAAAATTAATTTGTCATCAATCGATAATGCATACTCTAGCATCACAAAATTTAAAAGCTCTTTGGCCTTCGCGAAATGGTGATTTAGCGAAGGCCAAGGAAATTTAGATATTGCCGAAATGTTATGATCATTCTTTCGTTCCCTACTTTTTGCCTCGAACATATCTCTGCGTTCCCGCATCAAAATTTATTCGAGTAAAAAATAGGCGAGTTAAGAATATCATTATTTATAAGGCCAAAGTTCATTTTCCTAAATTTGCTCGTCAGAAAATTTTGGAAAATCCAATGGTCAACGGTTGGAACATTTTTGCCTCGAGTAATGCAATCGCCAATTGATTTGAAAATTAAACAATTCGCAAGTGTTTTCGCCGTGGATGAAAATCGCAACAGCTTCGGCGCCTAAAGATGCCACGATAAATCATCGACGTGAAAACACATGACGAATGTATAAAATCTCGATTTCCCCCATTAAAAAAATTATTTAAACAAAAAATAGTAAAGAAAAAAAAAGAGAACATGAATAATGCCTGTACTCTTTCATCCGTCGCTCTTACATTCAAAAAAACACGAAAGCGAAGGAACCAGAAAGACAAACGATGCTGAAAATTATCCTTTGATAGCGCGGCGAGTTTTAAATTAAGTAATAAAGAAAAAAAAGCTCGTCGAAAGTATGCCAAAACAATTTTTTTAAATGCACAACTTGACAATCCTTTTGTTAATACAGACTGTCAACGTGTAAACAAAAAAAAAATTGTTTCATTCACTTAAATAAATGAATGGATAAATTAAAAAAAAAATCGTAAAAAAAAGGAAATAATTTTACGTAATAATAGGAGAGGTATATGGAGTGTAATATATCATTTTATCGATAGAGAATGAATTTCAAAAAATTTATTACACCAAGTAGCAGCTTTCGTAAAATTCGCAGTTTGTTTTTTAGTAAAATTAATGGAGAAAAATATTTAGTTATCTAAATTTTCCTTATTCATTCTCACACGATCCTTATATGTATATATATATTAATAATATATAATGTAAATAGTAATAAGAAAAGGGCGTTTGACGTGCCGATACAAACACGCAAACATAATACTTACATAAAAATTACCATTTCGTTTTACCAATATCAATATTATGCCATTGAATTAATACCATTGGACATTATATTTTTGACATCTTTAAAATTTAGATTGGCCTGGTCTTCTGTAAATCGTCAAGGATTCATAATGGATTTTTGCAAATCCACAATGAATTTTTGAAAATTCACTTTAACCTGTAAATCGCGAAAATTCGGAAACGCGATTTCAAGAAATCAAAAAAGGATTTCTCGAAATTTTACGTAAATGAGGCGCTGCCAAAATGACCTCGCCGAAAAAAATATAGAAAACAAAAATGCTGTAAGCAAACTGCATTAGTAACCCTTTCTCGTTAATTTTATACTTTGTCAAAATGAACAATTTATAAAAATTACGAGATTTTCAAAATTGGAGTACAAAATAATTTGTTATTTGTAAAATATATTTATACTTGATTAAATATATTTTTTACAAATACTAATAATTTTATACAAAGCTGAAAGAAAATATGGTATTTGACAAAAAAAAATATGTAAATGTCACATACATATTATCGATTCGCTCGTGGACATTCATATTCAGTTATTCTCATAAGATAACATTTTATTCTTATCAACTAAAATAATGCTTAAAACTAATTCCTTAAATGCTAAACCATCATACTTTTCTCACAAGCACACAGTCTTACATATTAAAATAATTTTGTATATTTATAAAAGTATATTTGTCGTAAAATATAAATTTTTACCAATATCAGGCTTTCACCTGTTTTACCAATCTTACCAAATTTACTAACCAATTGATTACCACTATATTACCAAGGTATCCTCGAACCCATTTGTGGATTGACCCTCTGCTTGTCATCATGGACTGGCACTCCCGATTTGCTACTTAGTCGGAAACGATGCAAATAGGCAATCATTTCCTTTCGGTAAGCAGGCGCGAACCGGTTAATTAAAAAAAAAAAGTAAAAATGAAATTTACATTATTTTTACAAAGCGAGAACGGAAGCGAGTTTTTCCTTTGATTGTCAAGAAATTTTCAAAAGGAAAACTTCAAGGCAAATTCATTAGATGTTGATTGTATAAAAAGAGACAAACAATTTTTTAAATAGAAAAATTCACTAAAAATTGTAATAAATAGGCGAAATGATAAAAAGTAAAACTTCGCTATTTAAAACAATTTTAATTTAACTTTTTTATCTAAAAATTATTTAAATCATATTTCAAAATTTCTGAAAGAAATATGAATTATTAAGATTCGGGTAGTTTTATAAAACAATAGGTTCTGAAAAATTTGAATTAAAGTTTTAAGAACCTTTCTCAAGTTTTGAATGAAACTTCCCAAACAACCCAAACAATGTAAATGTCAAAAAGAAAAATTTTACAATGACGATCTAGAAAAGATCACCATGTGTAAAATTTTAAACCATCGTAGAATGCTATAAGAAAAATTGTATATTAAAAAAATATATTCAATTTGAAAGATTAACGATAGAAGAAAACAAGAAAATAATTTTGAAAATTATAAAATTGTAATGGCAGAGGCATTCAAGACTTTATAAAATGCAAAATTAAATCCATCGATGTTTGGCTGTAGGGATGAAATTTTAACATATTAAAAAAATTTGATTTTATATGTATTAAAAAATCGAAGTGGAATATTATCGAGCTCGATAATTTCGTAACATACAGTCTCGTAAAGGAAACAAAATTCTTTTGCGAGCCTATTGCTTATGAAATTAGAACCATCGATGATTTTTTTCCTGTTTAAAAAAATTATCCGTTATCAATGGTATGTTATATAATATGTACTTATTTTTTTGAATCTTAATTTTATAAAACTGCAAAAAAACCGCAGCATTATAAAAACAGTAATTCACAAAAATAATAAAACGAGGCGGAATTCAACGAATTGAATAATTCTTACCCAAATTCAATCATGTAAGAAAAAAGAAAATTTTTACATGATTTTGTGGGTAAAAATTTAATCCTACGAAGACTGCTGAAAATAAGATTAAACATGTTTAAATTCACATACTTGTGCAGAATAAAAATCTCGTAAAAGTTATTAAGAGTTAATTTTTCCATAAAGCATCTGAATTTAGATTCAAACATATTTGGATAATAATAATATAATAACTAAAAGTGCAAAGCGGATTTTGAATAAATTGAATAATTTTACAAATGCTAACAATCACGTAAGAAAATGGAATTTTTTACGTGATTATTCAATGTAAAATTAAAACCTCGTTGATTTCTGTGAAAAGATTTAAAATTATAAAAAATAACAAGGCGGAACAAGTTTCAAACTGGATAATTTCACGAGTTGCACAATCTTAAAATAAAGAACCTAAAACTTTATTCATAGATTGTTAAACATGAAATTAAAAACCTTGATAAATAGAAGTAATTTATTGATTTAACACGTTTATAAAAGAATTACCAGGTAATATTTTTTAGAAACAATTAATTCAAAAATTACTTCAACCAATCAATAATTATATAAATTATATGTATAATAAAATGTTGATATTTGATATAATTAGTTTACAAGCTAAAAGATACTTACAGTCTTTTACTTGTAAACTTGAAATAAATTTGTTTTTCTTTTTTAAAAAAATATCCTTCAATTTTAAGAAAATTAAAACGAATATTAATTTAAAAAAGTGGAGTCGTCAAAAACCAGCGAATTGAAAATTGCGTGGTTATGCGAACCCTTCATACATGATTCACTCGTCCTCTTACACGCAACATGATATAATATGTATGTAAAATATTGAATTCAAAAAAAGCATCTGATAACAATTCAAAATGAACCGAGTTGCCTTCAATTTGAACCATCCGTAAATGCGCATTTCGAAAGTTTATATAAAAATATGTATATGTATATATATCCTTACAGACTAAAAAAATGTGAAAGAAAAGAGCGATATTCACCTTTTAAAAGAGAAATAAATCTCTTCTCCAAATGGACCTTCTTGTTACCTTCTTCTTTTGCCCCTCGTTTGGCTGCCAAAGGGGGGAACAGCCTCGGGAATCCTCCAAAACCGCAAAAGGCGAATCTTGAAGGACACCTCAGCGCCCCCCTTTACCTCCAGCTTCTCCCATGGACCCTCAGTGGAAATGGACTGGCTGGTTGGTGGACACTACGGATTTGCGGCGCTAAACGTGGCTTTCAAGGGCCACCTCCAGCTTCACGGAAAAAGTCTCGTGAATCCGAAGGTGCCCAAAAAAAGGCGATCGACAAAAGGTCGATTAAAAAAAAAGTTCGCGAGCCACAGCAGCCAAGGGAGGATTATTTCGACAGAAACGAAGGCAGAGACCGCGAGTGAGGCACCTCGGACACCCAGAAAAGGGGTAAAACGTCCGATCGCCAATGGAAGAGCGAAAAAAAAGTCGAGCCCCCGTCCGACCGAGTTGGGAAAGTACATCGCGCGCGAAATTCTAAAGGCGGCTCGACTCTTCGATACGGCCGAGAAATCGCTCGACCGTAACGGTATGCTACTCATAACGGACAATCTTCTCGAGTTCCCTTCTCCTCGGCCTCTCGAATTTCAATCGTCTCGAATTAGCTAGACACTTGGGAGGTAAGAAATGCATTGTTTTGTTTTTATAATGATGATGGTGATGATGAAGAGATGATTGAATGAGCATGAAAATATTGCATGAGACATGAGAAAAATTATTACAATAATTACAATATACAAAACCATTATGAATTACATAATATTGTCCCTTTTTTATCTTACTCTGATTTTGCATCTAATGCAAAATTTCTACACGGCGTAGATTTGTTATGCATGTATACATTATTATATATAAATATGTCGATTGGAAAACAAGATTTTACATAAATATAAATATTTTTTTTAAAAATAAACAAAAAAAATACTTTCTTTTATATGTAAGGGGTGTCTTTCGTATAAATAACCGCGAGCCATATGAGAATATGCATGTGCGATGTCGCACACCCATGCATATGTCGCATGTGCTCGCCTTACTCAACAGTTTGTTAATATCAAATCATTACTCTTTATATAGATTTTATATATATGTATGCGTTACGAACAAAGAAGCGAATTATGTACACGTGGTTAGTAAAAAAAAGTAGGTGCGACGCCTCTGCCCGTCCCTTTCACCGCTAAAAAAAAAAGCTCGATCGATCTTTCGCTTTGAAAGGCCGCTCGAAGCACAATGGTGTCGCTTTACCTCGCAAAAAAACTTGACCACGCGGGGGCGGACGAGCAAAAGCGCCTGAATGTGAGTTAGAGTGTAGATTAAAAAAAAAAACACTACCGTAGGAAGCATGGCATGCAAGACGAATTACGCAAAATCGCACAACGGTCAAATATTGGGTTAATACTCGTTTTTTTCTCTTCCAGCTTCGAGTCGAGACGCACCCAAAACGTGTAGTATAAAAACGAGAAAAAAAATTGGGGTAATAGAAATAAAAAAAAAAGTTAAGCGAGGAGTTCGCCAGCGGGAGCGAGTAAAACGACGCGCGAAATAAGCAAGAGGAAGGAAGCGGGGAGGAGGCGAGCGACTAAGGAGAAGACAAAGAGAGAAAGTATATTTGGGTATGAGAGGTGGGGTAGAACGAATGAGACTCGTTCGCGTGCAAGAGGAAAACAGGAAGCCCGGCAGACCAGTTTTACGTTCCTCCCTCGTCGCCCCCTCTTCTTTCCTTCCATTTCTCCCCCTTTTTCGCAGCGTCCTTCGCCGGTTGCCCGCTCGCGAATTCCTCGCTTTTCAAGCCTCGAAAGCCGCGCGCGTGAAAGCGAACATACGCGTGCGTCTCGGCTCGATTTTGACTTTCATGTCATCTTTTTTTCTATGTTCCTTTTTTTCTCTTCGAAAAAACACTGTTTTTCTTTTAACATATCCCTCCGTTTTTTTTTCTTTACTAAGTGTGTATTATTCATAAAATACAACTACCAAATTGGAAAAGATAAAAATAAAAAAAAATAAAAAAAGAAACACGAATATGACTACGAAAGGTGCTTTCCGTTTCCTTCCTTCATTTTTTTAGTTATTGAGAGAAAAAAAACTCGTGGGATCTGGGGGGGATTGTTTCAGTCGATAGAATCGACGAGCTTCGAGGCTTGGCTTTCGCCGGTTCAAGTGCGAAAGAGCCACCTGGTCCCTCGTCGATCCTCCCGCTACTCACAACATTTATAAAGAAACTGAACTTTTTGTCGTCACTACGGCGCCGCAGACAACGTGGTGCAACTCAACCTCTACTCTTGGCCGAAACAAAACAAAAATTTCATTACTGGCGCTTATCAAAGAGAACTCAAAGTAACTTAAACAAAACTAAACAAATTCAACCGTCAAAGAGTTGTGAAGCAAACTCGTGGTCGCGTATGGTCAAGATTAAACAAAAAAAGGAGTGCGCGCGTCTCGCGTATTCGCGCAACCAATTTCAAAGCTAGAAAGTCCGTTCAAGGTAACAGTGTCTCTAACGGCTGAATAAACGACCTCCGCCATCAATGCGAGCACACGAATTGTATAACAAAAAAATTAGACAACTACATTCGCGAGCGTTAGCGACGGCGTTCGAGCGCGATGCGAACAGCGCGCAGCTCTCCTCTTCCTTATGTAAGCAACAGTGCAAAGAACTAAAAAAATGGGAAATTAAACTGATAAAAAAAACGAATTTAGTCGCGCTGGCATTGATGAGAGAGTTCGCTCCTCTCTCTCCGCAATTACCTTGTTCAATCCCACGTTGCGATCGCCGCGGTTGCGATCGTCTATAACGACGGCTGCCTAACGAACTAGCGGTTTCCGCTTTCGCAAATTCGTGATCTGAAATTCAGCTGCATTTCGCAATTATTCAAGTCATTTGCGTGCTCTCGATCGGAGATAAGCAAACGGTCCAACTCGCGCCAAAGCATCACTTCGGTCCCTCTTTCTCGCGGTACTGTTAAAATAATTTGCAAAAAATCGCAAATCCATTTAACAATCACGCGAGGAAAAGGACCGCAACGATTCTTTGGAGCCAGTGGGACCGTCGGTACCCATCGCCGGCCGCTGCGAG
The DNA here is from genome assembly GCA_035586675.1 of Eurytoma californica. Taxonomy (NCBI): domain Eukaryota; kingdom Metazoa; phylum Arthropoda; class Insecta; order Hymenoptera; family Eurytomidae; genus Eurytoma; species Eurytoma californica. Next base: position 16,139,814 of record JAXIUT010000048.1, on the reverse strand, counting down.
CAACCTTTTTCGCGCGTCAAAAATGAAAAAGAAAAGGCAGTAAAAGCCATAATCAAAAGTGGGGGTACTCTGAACCTTCGCCTTGCGTCGGGACCGGTGCCTTTATTTCGCTCCGATCCTGTCGCGGCCCTCTGCGGTTTTTCGCTCCCTCCGCATCTGGCGGCAGCTGACTGTGGCCGTTGCCAGATGCGGCTCTGCGGAGGGGAGCGACGAGTCCCGAGAGAGGAGGGGAACGAGAGCGCAGCTGTGGCTCTCGATCCCGACGTTGCCAAGTCTCCTTTGTGCGACTCCTCTCTCCAAGTGCCATTATCTTCTCGCGCCGCGGAAAAATGCACCTCTTCTCTCGCGATTCCGTGCGGCACCTATACAACAGGCCAATGTGTACGCCTCATGATACGCGTCGGTCGACGAAGTTGACAAAGCGAAAATTGCGCAACTCGGCGCCTATATATCTAATCTTGCCGATCGATCGGTGTGCGAAAAGAAAAAAATAAGTTCGTTGCTCCCGCGAAGCTACTCTCCGGCAATAGCCAATCGGCACCGCGCTTCTCTCTTCGTCTATTTGGGTCGAGAGCATCTAGATAAAACTCGCGTGTGTAAAAGCACCGTTAAGCGCCGGCCTCGACTCTTATCTACTCGCCATTTCCTCTCGCTTGAATTTTCTCGAATGCGAATGTGCAAACATATTTCGTGACCGGCCCGCGAGGCTCTCTCTCTGTCGGACCCCTCTCGAGGCGAGCTGCTGCCGTCCAAGGACGACGAGTTTTCGTGTGGGAACCGAACTGCGCGAATGCAAATAAAAAAAGCGGCACACGGCGATGAAGAAAAAAAATCGGTTCGCCTCTCTCATTTCGTCGTTCCTATTTCTCTCATTTCCGCGAACGGACGTAATGGAAAATTTTTGCGCTCGTTGGGCGAACTGCGTCGCCCCGTTCTTATCTCCAGTTACCTTCTTGAATTTCTTTCGTCGAGTAAGCCGAGACAATAGCCGCGCGCGCAGGGGGAGAGTTTAGACTCGAGGGAGGGACCGCGTTTCTTCTACTCTAATTCTTCGCAGTCACGGAGTGCGTGCGTGTCGTGTTGCAGGACGGAGAGAGAGGCGAGTTGGAAAGAGAAAAAAATAATGAGAAACGACAGTGTGAAAAAGAAGTTCGCTGAGAGGAGAAAGAAAGGAGGTCGCCGCCGCTCGACCACCTTCTCCTCTCTCTTCTATTACTCCCGCTGCTCTTGTGTTTTTCTTTCGCGAGACACTGCGCGAAAACGAATGAAGTAAAATAACAGAAATAAAAAATAAAGCGAGAATCAAAAGAACATATTTATATATGTAAAATTAAAAGAGGGAGTGTTTTTTTCTTCCTTTAGTTTGTACACACGATTGTTTTTTTAGAACGATTGTACGAGTACAATGTATATATTGTTCTCAGTCAGAGACGGTGCTACGCTTGAAAGAATGGTTTTTAGTTCAAATTTCACTTAGGTTGCACCACACTGCCCGACAGCGAAAAATCTTGGGCCGTTCGGCCCCCCGAGCAATGGACACTTTCATTCGACTCGTAGGTGCTGCTTGTGCAAAAAATATTCAATTCTTTTAACTTCATAACTGCGTCGCTAGCACCGAGTGAACATTCATTTTTGAATCTACGCTTATTAACGAATGAGTACGAGTCATCATCATTTCTCGAATTATTATTATCAGTAAATGCTCACCATCGAGCAACGAAAATATAAAGAAAGCTCATTCGAAATAGCGCCTAACATATGATATTATAATTAATCAAATTTTTTTAAACAATTCTAAAAGATGTAATATGAATCAAATTTAAATTGAATTGATGCAAAAAAGAAAAGGGCCAATATAAAACTTTCAGAGTGCCCATTGTTAACGGGTGGCGAATCGGCGCTTTGGTAATTGGCGTGGATGAGCCTACCTTGCGAGTCGCGTTGTGCTTGGGCGGCTTCATGGGCAGCGAGGAAAACTTCATCCTGACCTCCGGGCGGTCCACCTGCGACGACGCTGGCATTGCTTCTGTCGCCTGCCATGTGCCACGACGCGATGCCTGCTGTTTGCGCAATTTCGCAAAATACGTCGATATTGTTTATATATGTTCAAAAGTAACAATCGTTGGAGCATTTTTATTTTATTGTTTTTTCAAAAAAAAAATCAATGTCCTTTCAATTAAAATGTTATTTTATTTTTCTGAGTAACGTGATATAGATTTAAACACATACAACTCGTCAGAAAGATTTAGACAAGTGCCTAATACAGCTAATGTGCATACATTTATATAATACTGTTGCTTTCAGTTCGCCGCATTTGTGGCATTGGCATAGTTAAGACTTGGTCTTGCAATAAAAATAAATATTTATAAATTCGTATTTCTCCTATTTTAAGTACATCGAATATATCATCCTTTTTAACATTAAAAATGTTTAGAAGAAATTCTAGTAAAACATTTCTAATAAAATATACTCGACAGTACACTTTTGCTTTTGATTATTCATTGCGAAAAAGTAAAAAAACTTAACAATTGAATAATGTAACAAAAATAATGGCACAGATTGAAAATTACTGGCTAGTACTGGTAGAGGAGGCGGGCACCGGTGGCTTTCGCCAACGGCGCCTCACGACGTTCAACTTTTTTAAGTAAAATTGTAAAGTCGACCGATTGATCCCATACATTTCCGAAGCTTGAGTTGTACTAACGCCTCCCTGGAGTATTGCCTCCAGCGACAACCTAACCGATTCTAAACTGTACTTTCTACCCTGCTTGCCTGCGAGCGAGCGGAGCAACGAGCTCACGTCGACATCGGCGCGCCGCGCTGGATTATTTGTCTTGCCGTACCCGAGGAAATGCAAGGCTCCCCAGCCGCCGACGTCCACGTCAGGCGGGGGCCTCGCAGAGGAATGAGAACGAGACGACCGCGAAGAAGTTAGCTTTGTACCGCGACCCACCGACCACCCACCTGCAACGAGGAGAGAAACCCAAACTCTAGTTTCGCCCTTTTTTACCGTTTTTACTTGCGACTATTACATTTGCATTTTTAGTTCATTTTAACGAAGAAATTGTTTTCCTGTTTCATTAGGAAAAAATTTATTAGTAATGAATGTTTAAATGCAATTAAAAATTATACTCACATTATTATCGTAAATATCATACATAAAGTAAATGTAACACGGTATCAAGATTACAATAAAAATTTCATTACAATATTTACAAAAATTCGTAGATTTTCTTGACAGAGGTTTTACTTTATTTATCAAATTTAAGAAAATAAGATTTTTTAATTTTTAATTGCCAATATAACAAAGGTGCAAATGCAATATAAAATAAAATAACTAAATACGGTAAAAATTAAAAGAAAAATCGCGGCAATAAAATGATTGTTTTGTTTCCATCACGATGCGAGTTGAACGCCGCGTTACCAACGTTATGTTTTCTTTCTGACGAATGTATTTTTCAATTATTTAGCTGTGAATTGACATTGATTTTTTTTATAATTTAATGACGAAAAACAAAATTAAATAATGTAACATCGATGCAGTTCAAAGAGTATTTACCTGGATGTTGGGAAGGATCATGACCACTGGGGCCCGCTCTACTGTCTTCTTGCATTTCTGTGAGGTCATTCATGTCATCGTCGAGGTTGGTAAGATCTTCCACGCTTTCCTGGTCGTCCAGGTACTCAGACTTTGGCTGTAACATTTCTTCACTAGGCTCTGGTTTTTCGATGGGAATCTGTAAAGAAAAAAGAATAATAAATTATAGTTGGAAAAAATAAATTTACACGTGGTTCCTTCTGTTTGGAAAATTTTATAAGAAATTTTGACCAATGTCTCGTATGTTTCCACTCCGCAGAAACACTAAATACAGACATCTCGTGCAGAAGGATAATTATACGAAGTATGATTTACCAACGAAGCGAAGAAGAAAGGTTAAGGAAAATGCACCAGACTCTATTATACGTTGGTATCAACTGATTTAGTTGCAATTTTTACCTGAAGCATCTCGTCGGCGGGTTTCGTTAACTGTTGCATTAGCGCCGACCTGCTGATCGAATCTGCGGGTTCGGCATGTGTGCTGTCGTCTGCGACTGGCGCGACTACTCCGAGCGTCGATGTGCTCAGATTAACGTCGCTCGAGTTCGATGCTTCATGATTCTCCAAGATGTTACTGGAGTCTTCGTTTCCGAGACTTCGCCTTCGCAACCTCTTTCTTTTCCTTGTCGGGCTTTGTGATCCTTCCCTATAAAATGAAGAAAATAAAATCGTTAGCATATTTCTTTTACATTTAGAGGTAGATTATTGTTTCTTTTTTCTTTACTAATTTTACAAATCTTTTACCTTGAGGAGAGACCCCTGAGTTGAGGGCTGGCCGAGTCCTCGGGCAGATCACTAACGGAGACCTGCTGTAGACTTTGCCTAGGAACTTTGCTGTTCTTCTCTGTGTTAAGACCGGAAGACGCGTGTGGAATGTCGACCGACGACGAGGCGGCCGTCGAGCTCGCCGTTTTCGCTGTCCTCGTCTCGGCCTTGCCGGTCGTGGCGCCGCCGGTGCCGCCCGTTCTGCTATCCGACAGGCCTTTTATTTGTAGGGACTCGGCCGCCTTCAACAGGGCCGTTAGCTGGTCCTGGGAGACGTTTACTTCCCCCCTGTACATGTAGTCCATCATGGCCTTCAGTTCTTTAAATTTTACATCCTTGAGTATGAAGACTGGGTGTTTATCGTAGTGTTCACTCAAGAGACCCTGCAATAAAAAAACAATCATTTTATTTTCTCTCTTTTTGAATTCCTCATCTGCTTTCTCTTAAAACCGATTAACATTTCTATGAGCGAATTAAACTCTAATAATAAGCATCTGATACGCTGAGGCTGTATGCACTTTGCAATCAAGCTAACAGTACATTTTCAACATAAAAATGTTGGTATCTGCTTGACCCTAATCTTTGCAACGTATAAGAAAATGCCTCACGAAAGTTTTACTGAAAAAAGGGAACGTCAACGAGGCAGCGCAAAGAGCCATTATCCGATCGGGAAAATGTCGGAGCACGAAAGCCACTCCAGGAGAGCATGAAGCATCAAGAGGTGCGCTTGCGCCGCGCTAGGCACATCAGCAACGTCCTACAAAAGGTTCAACACCAGTTGGAACGGAGAGGAGAGGAAAAACGCTAGGCTCGCCGCGTCATCCCCACCACTGCCTCCTCCTCCAGTCCAGTAAAATCCCAGGCAGAGCAGCAGTAGGCAGGCGCGAGCGGCGAAGCGAGGGAGAGAGAGAGAGAGAGAGAAGAGGAGCAAGTGCCCTGGAAAGCGGCCATCTTGCTTTCCCTGGGTTATTGATCAGGAGAAGAGGAAGCCAGACGCAGGCGGCGGCTCAGCCAGAATAGGTGGGGAGAGAGGCCAGGCAACTGTGCGCCGTCGCCTGCCGCAGCTTTTCTGTCTCGCTCCTCTTGGCTGGGGCGGAGACCACGGCACAGCCAGCGTTTCAAGATGGGTGCGCCATTTTGTTTCAACCAAAGAGAGCTCTCCGCTCGCCTCGGTACGCCTCTCCTCTATTTGGTATTGATCTAACCCGGCGAGCAGTACATACAGAGTACACCGGACAAAGAAATTACGGTGGGCTGCTGATGTTGCTAGCGCGAAGGGGAAACTCGCTCGGATTCTATTGTGCTCCAAGGCACAGGAGGGTTCGATTTGGCATTGTGCAAATTTCAATAGATTCTCCAATTGTTACTTGTACGAATTCAGTCGCGTATTTTCTATGCGAATCAAGTATTCCTTAATGGTCTCGCGAAAATTAATAATATTACTCATTCGTGAGTCATTCATCTAAATCGAAATGAACAAGTTAATGAATTTTGAATGTATTTTTAAGTTTAATGAATAATTAAGTTATGCTAAATTATATACATTTTCGCAGACACACTAGTTGCAAGTATTGACCGGGCTCCTAGTGCAGTACACATTTTTCTATTTACATATATTTATAATTAAAATTTTACTCGCTCATAGAAATATATTATTATATTTATGAAATACATACAAAAATTTGTTTTTTTATTATCAGAAAATGTGTTTTACATCCAAATTAGTGACTTTAAAACTTGCTTCAAAACAACATTTTGCATAAACTACAGCATACGTTATCACAAAAAGATAGATAAAAATTGGATAAAGCAACTCACCTCAAAGTACGGACTGCAAGCGGAGAGGACGACTTTGTGGGCCTTTAGGTACTTCCCCTCCGCCGCCAGCGTGCAGTCCACTAACGTGCCTGACACGAGTAGTGTGTCGAAATTTTGTATTAATGTGGACTGGTGGTTGTTCCACTTAAGGCAGAACTGCTGGTCGTCCTCCATCTTGCTCCCTTCTATCTGCAATCAAGCCGGAAGAAACGGCGTCCTTTAGTGATACGTCGCTCCGCAAAGTAATCCTCGATTCGTCGCGACGTGGGCCAGCTCGCGTGACGCGCGCATCGAGTACACAGCGCGACCGGGAAGACTCGATTAAATAACAATAAAAAAAACCGAACTGAAGCTACGGAGGAGAGTACGTCGCGGTGCGCGACCGCAGGAAAGCTCCGGCTCCGAGCGTGGAAGCTTCCAAAATGGCCGAGGTGATGCAAGCGCGTCGGTCTCTCCGCGGGGCCTTTCCCTTTGTGCGTACCTCCGTCTCTTTCTCGCTCTCCTCGCCCGCCGTGCCCCGGCTCGGCCGTACTAACGGTTCAATGGGAAAGCCGGAGCAGGCGTAAGAGAGAAAGAGAGAAGTCGGAGGCAGCCTAGGTGGGGATGATGCGGGAGGACGACGCGCAAGCACCGCGCATGCGCCGGCGGGGGGAGAGAAACTACTCGAGTGCGTGTGTGTGAGCGTCCGGGTGTGCGAAATCGTTCGCGAAACGAAGGAGAGGCTGCAACGCCGCAAAGTGCGGGCTTGCCAGCTAGGCAACCCGTTGCCGGGCTCAGCGTTGCACGAAAAACCCTTTTTTCGGCGCCCCGCCAATGGCCGCCCTGAGCCTCTCCCTTCGTGCTCAACTGCGCGTCGCTCCCGGCCATTTGCGAATCGGCGACCTTCGCTTGCTTCCAATACGCGTATTTTGCAACGTCGACTTCGAAATATATTTTTTCGAGTCTATCGCTCGGTAATCGTAAAAAAAATAAATTTAGGCTAATTGATTCTCGAACGAAAGAATCTAATTAAAAAAGAAAAGAAATCAGCGATCAATTCAATGTTGGGCAATCTACAGATTAAAACTCGAGCTTTGAAATGCTAATCAGCGGCTGTCACGTAAAATCGCGAAAAGAATAACGACACCAAAAAGTTTATAATTAATAAATTAATTAATTAATTAGAAATATTAAAAAAAAATTAAAATAACCCGAGGGGGAAGTCGCACACAGGAGAGAAGGCAGCGTTGCGAAAATCAATTAAGCCTTTGGCGAAGCGCGCGGCCCAGGCGGGCGCGAAGTGCCGGCTCGACGCGATCGATACCGGCGCGAAAAAAAAAACTCGGAGAGGTGGGGCTCGCTCGCCGGCTCGCGCACATACACACAATCACGCACGTATTATACGGGAGGCGCTCGCGCGCGCGACTTGCATAATCTATTTATATTATTATCTGGCAAGCGCAAAATTACGTCAGCCGGGCGTCGAGCACGGCGCAGGAGCAGTGCGGACGCTGCAGTCCCTCGGAAAAACGACAACAATGCGCACAGAGTAGGCCGCGCCGGCGCGACATGGACTCGTCCGCCGAGACGCCGGCAGCAATGGACTTGCCCTTTCGCGACATGGACTCGCCCTCGCCGAAAGTGCACCGAGCACGTGTTGCGCACGCTAGCGAAACGATTGAAAAAAAAAAAACGAAGAGCGAAATTTATGAGAGGGGAGAGAAGGGGGCAGTGACGCTCGTGAGAAAAGCCGCGGGGGAACGCGGCCGAGGCAGCGGCAGCTACGGGCAAATATGGCGGACCTGGAAGTCGAGCGCGATCAAAATGGCGAGGCAACGCGCCGAGAAAATTCCTCGGAAAATGACTTGGACGCCGCGCGGTCACTGCACGCCAGACTCGTAATTCCACATTTCTAGCGGGACTTTCGAGAGAAAAACGATAGGCGGGCTTGGCAAGGGGATGCCCGCGAGCTTTTACCGGAAAATAGACGAGGCGCAGTGACGCGGCGTGGCCGAAGGAAACGCCCGTTTTTCCGTTTCAACTCAGATGCGCGTAAATTACTACAATTTCACTGATTTTCAAGATATTCGCGAATTTGATAAATTAAAATGAATCTAATATTAAAAATACTACGAAATATAAAATGAAATTTATAAAACGCAAAAAACACCACTCGCGATTAAAAACGTTTACTGGTTAAAACTCAAAATACCGGCAAGATAAAAAAAAAAATAAATAAGGAAAGAAAAACTGCAAGTGCAGCGTTACGAAAAGGAGGGGGGGGGGGATAAAAATCCGCGATTGCAATGAATCGAAGACTCACCTTATATCGTAACGTAAAATATCACAGGCAACGCGCGCGTGGGAGTAGAGTGGGCCCCGTGTGCTAACCCAGGGCGGAAGGCGTCTCTCGTCGAGGATGATGAACAAACTCTCTTGGTCGGGGACCGACGCGCGGCCTCGCGCTCTCCCCAACAGCCCCGCAGCAACAATGGCGCGGCTTCGGCTCGCGATCGCGTCAGCGGCAGCTCCGGTGCGCCGCTGTCGACGCTGCCGGGGTGGGGGGAGCGGAGGGGAAAGAGACGCTTCGCGATGAAGTACTACTGAAGTACCGCCGAGGGGCGCATGCGCAGGGGAACGAGGACAAACTCAACGCGAGAGAGCAACACCGCCAGGAAAATGGTGGCGCGTCACAGAAATTTCGTGGAATTTATGATGGGGATGTGTGAGTCTACGCGATATATATCGCGTATATACGAGCCTCGCCGTAGACTCGACGCTATTGTTCTAGAATCATTATGGGAATATTTTCGAAGGAATTCCAGAACGATTTATGATTGCATTGTATTATCAATGTGAAAAGTCGTTAAATCATTGTACTCTGAATACTTTTAGTTAATTTAGAATTTTTTTTAAATAAATAAAATATTGAAATTATTTGCACATTTAAATGAGTACTGATGTTAAACGAATTTTTACAAATTTAAATATAAACATTCATTAAATATTTGTATGTTTATAAACAAACACTGACACTGTTTACTTAAATATTATATCAATTTTTCATTATTCTTTTAAAAAGTAAATGTCAGCTATTTGTTTACAAAATTATCAGTTATATTTAAAATGCGATAGAAATTCAAGTAAAGCAGCGTTAATGCGGCCTCAAAATAACGAAACCTATTCACATGGCGCACACGAGGTACGAATTTGAAGTACACGAAGAAATAAAAGAACCCTTTGTTCATCTAGCACAGAAATCTAAACGTGCTTTTTGTACGGTCTCTCATCTTTTTCCGAGCACTCAAAAATCAAACATTTTTTCAAAAAGAAACTCGCCTGCTTCTCGAAATAAACAATTACCAGATAAAAAAAAAAGAATATTCAAAATTACGTAATCACCGTAACGACGCCACTTCAGGAATAAAATACGTTAAGTTCCCGGTCACGTAGCCGGAACTCGCTCGTGATAAAAAAATTCGCAGAGACGTAGAAAGGCATTCGAGTATACGCGGTGGAAAACCCGGCGACAGCCGGCGTCGCTTGAGACACGTACGCGGCCGGGCAGCAATGGCCGCCGCTGCCTACTTGGCTTCCCCAAGATGGCGAGATGAAAAACCGCGTCACTCGGCGAATTATTTTGGCGCGGCCAGTCGCCCACGAATCGCCCGGGTAGCCGATGACACTCACCTTGGCACAGTCTTCTATATCACAGAGTCAGGACGAATCCTTGAAGGGGGGGCCGAAGAACTGCGCGTCGGCACGCACACGTCTCGTCTCTCCACGTCCGCTCACCGTGGCTCCTCTTTGCGCAATGAGCCGATCGACGCCGCAGCAGTGGCGCGGCCCGGCCGCCCCTGCCCGTTCCTCCTGCGTAGTAACCCACTGCGCAACCGGCCCGAGGAAAGTTCTGGCGTCCTGACAGGGCCGTACTCTTCGAGTTCGCTTATTTCCACCGTTGGATTGAAGTATTTTATTATTTATTACTGTGGATTCTTCGATATATTCAAAGCTGAGGTAACTAAGGATATTTTTCATAATTTTTTACAGATATGTGATTGATGTCAGAGATTTTTCGAAAGTTTATGGATGATATAGTCATCACAAAGGTTCCTGTGAAGTTTGTACGTAACTGGGTACTGCGATCGATTTACGGCAGGATTATGGCTTCCTTTTTTCCTCACTTTTAGGGCGACTTACTATATGATTAATATATGCTTTTCGCTGCACCGTTGAAAATTATATTTTTTAGGAAACATTTTTTGACGCAGCACATTAAATTACATTTTCACCAACAAACGGAGACGAGGGGTTTACCTTATTTAATTAAAGTTTGGAGCAATCAGGGAAATTTTTCTAAAAGAAATACAAAATTTTCACAATAATTCTATTTATAAAGTATGAGCATTTCAACGTTTTATGGGTTTACGTAAATAATGCATTGGCCTTGAAAATTCCCATAAAGCTACTATCCGCAAGGGAAATTCCTTATGCTGCACATGTTAAGTACAGCTTGGAAAATGGCGCTTCCCTATGCTCTGAAATATTGTATATATTCTCACCATGCATTATTTCGTGAAAAGTACGAGTCCTGCGACTGTGTAGACTAATTTTTATGGAACAATTTTGAAAAAAATCACGATTAATAAAGAAGTTTAGTATGTTTCACAGTATGAGTCAATTTATCATAATATGTTGTTGATATTATACAAAATATATTCACATAAAAAATGCAATTAAAAGTGATTGCTTGAATCAATTAGTGGAGATTAGTAATCATAAAAATTTCACATGTTATTTGTCAAGTTGAAAAGTTTAATGAAATATAAATAGAAAATCTTTGTTATTAATTATAACTTTTTAAATAACAAGGAATTTATTACATTTTCTTATTAATGCATTCACAATTTAAAGTATTAAGATTGTATTCAATGCTCTTACTTTGTTGCTCTTCTTATTTTGTTCAATAATTGTTTTATTTTGCATAAATATTTCTTTACTGTTTAAATAAAATAGTTTTTCTTATCAATTATAAATAGAAAGCAATGAATAATTTATATGTTCCTGCATTTTGTTTATAATGACAAAACCAAAATTTTGAAAATTTCCACTATTTGCAATGAGTCAACATGACATTATTTTCTAAAAATTTGAACATGATAATCTTTCAGTACAAATGCATTTATAATTACTTTAAAATTAAACTGGATGATCTTCAATGGTACTTATTATTGATTATAAAGTTTATAGTAATATAAACAAGTATTAAACATATTTAATAATTATAACATATTTATAATTATACATTTTCACAAATTAATTTTAAGATATTAATATTTTCAAGTGGTGTAAAAACAAAATTAGAACAAATCAAAAATAATTAAAATGAAATAATTTTTGTTTGTTTAATTTAAATATTTACAATATTTCATTTCTAAAAACTACTATTATACACTCTTAATGAAAATTTGAAGTATTTTACTGCTATGACTTGTAAAAATTTGAAATGCTAAATACTAATATAGTTTATTCATATAATGCAAAAATGTTATCTGCTTCATTTCTTCTATTATGATGATTTAATTTCTAATTAGATAATAGATCTAATTAGATAATCTATTCTAATACTGATGATGCTCGTATTATATTAGACCCCCTCGCATATCTGTTGTTTAAGTAATTTCACTTGTAAGTTATTTATAAAATTTTAAAATCAAATATTCTACAATTTATTTTTAATATTTTATGATTTACAGCTCATTAGTTGTTATCAATTATACATTATAATATTATCTTTGTAAGTTCCTTTATAAATTCTTTACCTGTAAAGAATTAACTTTTATTAATATTATTTCAATACATAATATGTAAATAAGATATTGCTACTTACAACATTAAATATCATTATAACTTCTTATTTGATTTTTACTTTCAAGATAATCCAAAATAATTTCTCGTTCTTGGTCCCATTGTTGTCAAATAAGTAGCAATAATCATTCTAAAATTTTTGAAAATTAAAATTAAAATATATTACTTTTTTTATAAATTTTACTTAAATTTATATAAAATATTACTAACTATTTAATTTTTAGTTATATTTATGAGGCTTCTACTGCATCTACAACAGATCATCAAAAGAGAATCAACCTCTTCAAATCATCTTTATCAGTTTCCTTTACCTTGGAAAATCTGAGGATCATGATGCCTGAAAACAAGAATATATGTTCGGGTACATTATAGATTTTATAAAGTAAACATCGCATGTTGCTCTAGAATTTGATATAGAAATTACTTACTTTTTTACAATATTTGCATATTTATCAAGTCCAAGTTAATTAATCAAAATCAATTAAAAATGATGATTTTTCTATATCTTTTGTTATTGTATATTGTTCTCCGATTACATTTCTCCCTAGAAAAAATATATTTCTATTAACAATAATATCACCAAAAGCTAGCAGCTGCTTGCAATACAAAATAATTATTAATAATAAATTAACAAATATTTAGAAAAAATATAACCCTCACCTTTTATCTCTTTCTTATAAGTTTTTTTCTGTAAGATCACTACTAATTTGATGGATTTGAAAATTACAGCATACGTGTAAACACTTATCAATGAACATCATCCAAAAGTTTTGGATCAAGTCCTAAGACCAGACCAGTCTGTGAGGAATAATTTATATCAAAACATGTTTACAGAGGACAATCATACGAGAAGGAAAAGAAGAAAACGGTTTATATCAAATGTTGATAAAGTAGGTGATCTACATTATCAAACGATGAATGGTTTAAACTATTATTTAGTGTACTGCTAACTTGATGGGTTTAAAAAACAGTATCTTTATTAGAAATATGATGCACTTGCAAAACTTAAGTTTAAGTACAAAAAATGTTTACAGATGAGGATAATATGAGAAGGAGAAGAAGAAAGGCGTTTACTTATACCGACAGATGTTAACAAGGCAGATGATAATTTTTCAAATGTGATGAGAAGCTTTCAACGATATTTCTAGAATGCTTGACAAAACGGTAAAGTTTAAACAAATTTTCCTTATTTTAATGTCCATAGTATTACCTGCTATTTATTTCATCAAACTACATAAATCAATCAAATAAAATTAGATTCCTCTAAAAATACTTGCTTTCTATTTGTATGCAGTATTTATTTTAAAATTATAAAAGATATTGCAATAAGAGATAATCGTAAAAAGGTTATCTTATCAATATTAAATATATTTTTTAAATTTATTTTAAAAGATATTTTGCTCAGACCACGGTTCAGACTTATCTATTTTATCAATTCGTTAAAATCGAAACCACCTTGATAACCACTGTTTTCTTTCGAGTGCCATTCAGAAAAGCGAAAAGGACGGAAGCGCGACTAGTGATTCATCTAAAAGTAAGGTTTCCGAGGCAAGGTGAGGTCGCCTGCAAAAAATACACGGAGCGCTCGGCTAGACATTGCAAACGAATGACTCGTCGCCTCTGGTAATTGTCAATTCGAAGGAGAGAAGGAAGTAGGAAAAAAGGCCGCTCAAGGAAACAAGAAAGCGAGAAGCTCGAGAAGAACGACAGCGAAGAAAAGAGTCGAGTCGGGCGAGCGGGCATGCAATAAAGGAGAAGCAGCGACGGTATAGAAAAGTACGAGAATAAATTGGAAGAAAGAAAGAAAGAAAGAAGAGAGAGAAGTGGGAGCAGAGCCGAGTTCAGCGGGTAGGGATCAGGAGAGCCGGAAAAAGAGAACAGAAAGAAGCAAAGCTCCCTCGAGGAGAGAGAAAGAAAGGAGAGCGCGCGCTAAGAAGACAGTACGGAGAGAGAAAAAAAGGAGGAAAAATCGAACAAAGGATCGGGGGAGAGGAGAGCTCGCGAAGCCCCGGGAGCGGAAGAAAGGAGAGGCGCGCACACGAAGATAGTACGCACACACGCGCATCGTAGATGTAGGGGCTGGGCGAAACGGAGGAGAAGAAAGCTCTCGAGGAAAGGAAGCGCGCGCGCGAAAAGGGGGAAGGAAGGGAGAGCGAGATGGAAAATCGTAAAGGGCGCTCTCCCCTCTCGCTTTTCCCCGGCGAGCATGGCGGCCGCCTCCTTCCGGCGGGGGCGAGCGGCCCCGGGTGGGGGCGCAAGTTCTCCGCTCTTCTTATCTTCCTAGCTCTGCGGACCGCGGCTCTGTGTCTGTCTGTCCGGATAGCGGGAGATAGCTGTTCTCTCTCTCCCTCTCTGCTCTGCTCTTTCACTTTGTTCTAGCCGACTTCCACATCCTCCTTTTCTCTCGTTTTTATGATTTTTGCGCACACCCCACCTCCGCGACTTTTCTTGCTCGTCTGACCACTTCGCCTTTTATTTCTGACGGATCCTTTTTTATATTTATCCTGTTTTTCTCAACTTTTTTTTATATTTGCTACGTTGCTACTCCGGAGCTTCGAAATTCCTATGGTAAAAATCTTGTGTCTACAATGAAATTTTTTAATACTGCGACATCAGTCGACAGAAAAAAAATGCAAATTCTCCCACGTTCGAGCTTCGACTTTCGTGCTTTGACGGTCGAGCCTTTTGCTTTACATTTTTCGTAGCGCTGTTCATTTGCCCCAACGTCCTCCTCCCACTCGCGCTAATGAAATACATGAATTCTTTGTTACAGTCGTGATTTTCACTCGGTCCTTTCTCGTCTCTCCTCTATTTTTTTCCTTCGTTATCCCGCTCGTCTCCGCACCTTCGCGCACAATGCGCGGAATAAAAATTTTTTTCTCCCCCCATCCCCTTTCGCTCCCCCTTCATTTTTATATTCTTCATTATGTCACGCGGCGCCGCACAAGCGCGCGCGCCAAGGATGTACGTAAAATAAATGAATTTTCCACCTTGGCCGTACACTTTTTTCGTTATACGTCGCTTTCGCAATTTCGCGATCTGCTCTCCTTACGCGCGAATTCCTCGCCCTCGCTCCTCCTCTTTTCCGTGAGCGCGCTTGAGTTTCTCCGGCGTGTATGTTTTCCAACATAAATTTTCTTTCTCGCTTTTTTTTCGCAAAAAACGGCGTAGCCCGCAAGCTCGCTCTCGCTTTGTTTCAAGCTTGGCGATCCTCTCTTTGTTTCTTTGCCTTCATATATTTTAGTCTTGCTTCGTTGAAAAAGTTTCATTCGAAACGACTAGATATTTTTTACCGCGATTTCCTTTTGTTTTTTAGTTTAAACAACAGCGTTAAAGATTTTCCTTTAAATTAAAAGTAAACTGAGGAGAGCATTATATCTTGGAATAATGTTTACGCCAAATGCACTAACGAGGTAAATATCACAGGTGCTACGCTCAGATGTTATTCAGCGTAAGAGATTCCCGCAAGTAAAACCAGAAACGCTCGTCTAATTATAAAAGTATCCTTTAGAAAGGCAATAGTCTATACATTTCTGTATTTTAAGGCACGATATATTATAGCTTATTTCATTTAACTGATTTATTTAACTGGAGTATTTGATTCCTTCTTTCGCAACATTTGCAAATCTATATATTTGTAGAAGATAAAATCATTTTTTGCTTTAGGTGTTCTAGTTAATTAAATTTTACGGCAAATTTCATTATTTTATATTAAATTCAATTACTTGAACATATTTTGCTTTTGTAACAGAGAATATACCTCAGTGCTTTGAATTTCATTATCCAGGGCTGTTAAATTTGATATTAAATTGTTAGTAATTTTGCGTATAATATCTGTGGAATTATTACGAATCATTCTAGAAACTATTCGTAAGAAACTTTTGTTAAATGTAAAATTTAAATTAGTTTCAGTCACATAATGTTGCGCGAAAAAGTTTTTCATTTTAAAAACTTCATTAAGCTTGCGTGTAAACACGATGACCAGTGTAACATTATAATCAAGATTTAACGGAAAATTAATAAAAACATAATCACCGCTATAAATTTAAATCTCTGTAGTTATTATCAAATTTGCTCATTAATAACCAGACCATTGAATATAGCAAAGCAAGACTAAACTAAATTTTCAATTAGAAAGACTATATTATTTTGACCTATTCCGATGCAAGCACTACTTTATAATTGGATGCGTAAATGTTTATTCATTAATCTGTCTTTTACCGTCACCGTGAATCAGAACGCAGAGTGTAGTTGAATCATTGAATCCCGAAGTTCTCTCTGCGGCACGGCGCTCAAGTTTTCAGCGACTTTTTCAAACGAGCGCTGCCAAGATATGAAAAATGGAAAATCGCCATTTTCACATTGCCATCTCTCTTTTCTTCGCTTCGGCCGAAGTAAAAAGGAAAAGAGCGAGAGACTCTTTCTCTCGCTCTCCTCTTTTTTCCATACATTTATATCTCCACCTCTTTTCAAATGGAAGCCCTCGCTCTGCCGCTCATTTCTTTTTCCTCCTCTCTCCTTCCTTCGTCGCGACCCATCCTCGCGTCTCTTCCTTCGTCTCCCTCTCTTTATCTCTCCTCGCGGACGAGCCAGCCGAGCGCGCGGAGAGATAGAGAGCGCGAGGGGAAGGTGCGACAATGACAAAGCTAACGGAACCTTTGTAGGTCAAAGCGAGAGCACCGAGGCTGAGGAGCGTGCGCGAGAGCGAGATAAAGAGGCGCAGACGAGGATATCGCAGAAACGGAGAGAGAGGGAGGATGGAGGTCTGACGTGTGCGCGCGCGCGCGCTCTGATTCTCTCTGGGCAACGTCGTCGACGTCGTCGTCGTCGGGACGGGAGAGACGGAGACGGGCCGAGCCGGAGAGGGAGACGGACTCTGAACGCGCGAAAGGCGAAGCAGAGTGGAAAGAGAGCGAGGCGCGCGCGCGCCAGTCAGCCAGCCAGCCCGGAGAGTGGGAGAAAACGAGGGAGTCCCGGCGCGGCGCGAGAGAGACGGCGGCGGCGCGCGACGAGGAGGGAGGTAGGAAAAGGCGGAGAAGGAAGGAGAGAAAGAGGAGAATATCGGGGTCCACAACAAAATCGCTTAATCGCTTCGCGCCACCGTCCGCGCCAGCACGCAGCAGCAGCTAGCTCTCCGCGAGCGCGAGACCGCCGTATAGTCCCAGTGTGCAGTGTGCTTTCGCTATTTGCGGGAGATTCGAATTCGCGGTCGCGAGTGCGCGACGTTTGCATTTTATCGAGAAAAAAAATCAACGGAGTGCCGTATAGTATGTCGCGAGTCTAAACTGTGCTGGTTGTTCTCCTTTTTTTTTATTAAGTAGTGCGTTGACTGTCGTGTTACACTTGGGGGAGAAGACGGTAGACGTCGGCAGCGGCGAGGCTGCGACGACTGCTTCCTGGCGACCTAGGGCCCGGGCAAGCCTCGAGACACGTCGCCCTACATCCTCGCCAAACTTTGGTGAGTGCCGCGGGACATTCATCGAGGGAAGGCGCTTTAGCCGGGCTTCGAGCTTTTCCTTGCTTCTATCTTGTTTATCTCACGCGGACGGTATATATACGCCTCTCACGCGATTAACTTAGCCACTGGCTTTTTGACTTTTTCGTTATATTTCACTCTTCACCCCATTTTTTTGGCCTTTTAACTTTTTTTTGTGTCTGTGCTGTGTAGTTTTTTTGTGTTTCTTGAGAGATTCTTCGTGTCTTTTAACGTCACATCTAGCGACACTGCGATGTTTTTTAGTAAATTTTGTCTACAAATTGAAAAGTGGCGCGGTGCCGCGGATCGAAACGTCGAACAGAATAAAGACGTCACGTGGCTCGGTCATTCAGCAGTAGTCTTTATACCGGATTATTCGCAACGTGACTTTCAGTATTTATATCCTCTAATCAAGAAAAAAAAATAAGGAAAATCGCTGAAAATAGCGCTAAGATAAGTCGAACGCAATTTTTCAAATAAAAACCTTGCGAATTTCACTTCAGAGAGCATTTTACAAAAAAGGCAGATTACATTTTCCTCAGATCAGCTACGCCACGCGTCAATATTGTCGCGCTCCGCGATAAAAAAAACGAATTCTCGACGTATTATTGATATAAAAAAGTCGTCGGACGCGCTCGAAGGAAAAACCTTGATTTTCTTATTTTGCTTTCTCGACAGATTCACACACCGTCTGGTGCCGCTCGCGGGTCTCGCTTTCATTTTTTGTGTTGCGCAGCCCGTGCGCCGAGTGCCCGCCGATGTCGATGCTCGACCTGGAGCGGCAGCAGCCGCGCGCGCGGTGAGCGCCGCCAGGAGTCCGTCGTCTCGATCACCGGGAGCCGAGGGGGAAATAAAAAAAAAATCTATTTTAAACGATAAACGGCGGACGAAAACGGGACTCCTCGAGGACACCGCCGCTGCGCCGAGTCGTGAGACCGCGCACACCATGGTGAGGTACGGATCCACGAGAAGACACTTTTCTTTCATTTTACTTTGTCCCTCCACGCCGTTCTCTCTCTTTTTTTCTATTTAGTTTATAATTAGCCTCGTCGAGTTTGCGCCTGCCTCCGCGAGCTCTGCATGAATTTGCATGAATCTCATCTAGTTTTACGCGAACAAACCGCGCAGCAAGCTTCGCCCGTGACGTGCAACAAAGGCATTTGCATGACCCATATCGCGACTTGTCTTATTTTTTTCTATGACCAAAGTTGCGCTAGAAAGTTGACAGGGGCCTGATTTGGGTATACGCAAATGTAATGGAGCCCGCAGCGCACTTTTACGCGGGCGGACAGATAGTTACGATTTGTCCGCTCGGTGCATCGCTGAATTCGATATAATTGGCATTATATATAATTGGCAGCGAGGCTTGTTAAAGAGCGCAAAAAGTACACAGGTCTCGTTCGATCAAAGGATAGAGCACCGAAAATGGGTCTTGTGACTAATACGAAGCGAGCTTCGCCAACGAGAAGTCCATTTTCGGACTCGGTGGTAGAAGCCTTTACGCGTCGGTTTTTGTACTTTCAGAATAGCGAACTAAACTCTTTTTTCGCGTTCTGCGTAAGTTCGCCTTGAAAAAGAAAACTACTTGAACTCGAAGTGCGCGGGAGGTACGCATAGCTAAAGCGTATACATGCGTCGCGCAGAGAAGACCCGCTAACTTAGATACGTCGATCAAGACAGCGTTTCTCCTTTCATCAGCGAATAGTTTTTTTCTCGATTTCACGGCTGTGGGATCCAATTTTCTCGAGCTCTCGCGTGCGTTGGCGTTTTTCGCTTTCTTACCCGAGAATACACCCTTCGGCCCCTTCCCTTCCGAAAGAGCGATCCGCCCAATCGAGGGGTTACCTCTTCTCATCTTCATCTCGACCTTCGCATCTTTAAAATTGGACTTCAAAAATCCTCTCTCAAAAAAAACCACACCGAGAGATCGTCCTACACCGACGTCGTACATACTTAAATTAAACAACCATCGTGGCGCGGGAGTTTACGAGGCAGGCGGCTGGAACAGCTGATCGCGCTGACGCAGCGCCGAGAGGAAAAAAAAGTGTCCCGCGCGAAGGCGAGGGCTGCGCTATTGAAAACTCCCCTCCACGAGTGCCGGCCATTCATGCTCACTTACCGCGGGCGCTTTAATTCGATTCGAGGTGGCCACACGCGCGCGCGCGCGTCGCTCGATTGCCCGCCGGCGCTTTTCCGCGCTTTTTTTTTCGCGCGCCGCGCTCGCCTCCCTCCCATTGTTCGCGAGCACGTGTTTTTTCGGAGCCGGCAATCGGCGTGGCGTCGCGCGGCAAGGTCGTTTTACGCGCGGCGCCGCGTGAACGAAAAGCCATCCACCGAGGCGATTCGATTAGCCCACGGAAAAGTGTCTCGAGATTCTCGAGCGATCGTACGCGCTCCTCTCACGAAATAAACGGAAGCTCCGAGCACTCAGCGTGCGGTGAGGGGGAGGGGGATAAAGGAGGCGCTATATTATCCTCGTAATTGAAGCGCGAGGAGAGCGGCACGGCGATCGAAAAAGAGGGCAACGGTATGCGCGCGAGCGCGAGTAGCGGAACCGGAAAGTGGGCCACGACCGGAAACCGGGTTCTCTCTCTCTCTCTCTCTCTCTCGCTCTCTCACCGCCAAGCGCATCGCGCCGGGCCGAGCCTTTCGAAATCGCTCCGTGCGCCGACGTCTCCGCGTCGTCGTCGTCTCTCCTCCTGCATCGCGCCTCTTTTTCTTTTCTCGAAGACGCAAGACACAAGGGGAGAGCGAGATGGATGGATGGACGGGTGGATGACGACCGAAATTTCTTCACGCTCGCTTAGGCGGATCGGCTCGATGGGTTCGTCAAGTCGCAATTGACCGTGCGACTAGCGAAAGTGTCGAACGAGCTGCCGCTCGGGAAAAATCGATGGCTCGCTGAATTTTTTGCGGGGCGGGGAGGGAGGAGGCAAAGAGGGCGAGAATAATGGTTATGATTGCGGATTAGAGCCAAGTTACATATATTTTTGCAGAGTAGTAAATTTTTGAAATATACGGTATGCACTTTCACAGTAGTGCACAGTGTAAGTTTCTAACGAAAGCCTGGCTTATAATAACGAAGGAGTATATATAATAGAGTAAAGAGAAAATTAGGAGTTGTATAGAATTTCAGTGAAGCAATAGTTTAAAATAAAAATAGAGAAAATAAGTTTTGAATATTTCAATTTTAGCATTTACAGTCATTTTATATGTTTCATAAAATTTATTATCAAAGATTTCTTATACAAACCTAATAGGTTTATGCTAAGTGAATGTATCAAACTGTATTCCTTTAATATACAGTATAGTTTTTGCAGGAATAAATTGAAAACCAAGTTTATTACTGAGTTCTATACGAATCTAGATCACATGTATTTTTATTTTAGATTCGAGTAATTGATTAATTTAATTAAAAACATAATTATAAAGTAACTGTCAAATCTAATCAATACAATTAAAGTAATTTCACAAATGCAGTCGTAATTTTATTAAAACTTTTTTAAATATTTTAAAATATATGCTTTAAAATTTGATTGATACTTTTTCATAATTAAATGCACCCTTAATAATTAAAATGCATTCAAACATTTCTATGCTAAGTCCTTATCCTGTTTCGTAGCTAATTTAAAACACGTAAAATTAAATGTATAAATTACAATGATAAATGAACATTTTAAAAATACAAGAGAAACTTATGTGAAATAAGAAATTATGATTAAAAGCTGCAGCATCCAAGCGTGAATCGGTCATCGTTAAACGAACGATAATTTCACCGTGAAAATCGACTCCTGACACCTAAGCGCTCTCGGCGGCTCTTTATTTTTCCGAAAGCGCTCCTCTCGTCCCGAGTCCGGCTTTTTGCGAGCGATTTCACGAGACGTGCGAATCGAGGACGCGCGCGACCGCTCTCGTAGACGTTGTTTTTCCTCTCGCGCGCGCACGTGCAGCGGGCTCGTTAGGCTCTCGCTCGCCTTTTTTTTCACCCCCACCGCGCACTCCCGTCTAGCCTCACGCCGATACCTACACCGATCCATCAGCGTCGTCGCCGGATCGGCCGGCTATTTTCGGCGGCTCCCGCAATTAGGCAGATCGCCTTGCGAAAAGCGTTTCCCCCTGGCTGGACGGGATCCGCGCGGCGGGCATTTTCTCCGCAATCACGTTCCGGCGGCGGCTCGCCCGGGTGATAAAGAGAAATGCTGCCTAGAAAGCAGGTCTCACCGCGAATCTAGGTTATATAGCCTCTGCAGCCAGCGCCGAGCGATGCACACACATCCTTTGCAATTTTACCCTTACCCCCGCTCCTCCTCCGCCGTCGCCTCTCTATTCCGCTCTTTACCTGTCCCTCTCTCTCTCTCTCTCTCGGTGTCTGTATCTTTCTCTCCTTTTATCTGACTCGCCGCGGCTTGTCTTTCACGTGGCCGAGCGCGGCTCTCTCTTTCGCGTTTTTTTTGCGCGCGGCACGCTCGCCGCTTTCCTTTCTCTCGGAGCGTGCAAGTCGCGCGCGCGAGCTTTTAGCGAGCTTTGAAATCTCGCGAGGATCCCCGCTCGTTCACCCGGGCACGTTCCGTACTATGGGACTGCACACGCGTGCGCGATCACAGTTCGCGAGCGAGGTGAACTTCTTTTCTCTCTTTTTTACGGATGAAATCGGCCGAATCTTTGCTCTTGGTAATTCCCCGAGTTATGTTGTTTTGTCTGCGAGTTGTAAACAGCCGGAGAGAAACTTTCGTAAAGGTTAATTATTGCAATTGTATATCCTTTTTATATAACAAAAATTGCGTCTACTACATTTAACAAATAACTGTGGTTATATAAGAGTGCTCCACCTTTGAGGAGGAAATCCAAAAAAATGTTGTAGCACGCCGTGCGAAAAACACCTGTTTATCGCACACAAGCATAAAATAAATCGGCGTTTTCGCACGTTGTACTATAAAATATCGTAATATACTATTTTGTGTTTAAAGAATATTATGCCATTAGTTTTACATGGATTCAGCAAAAATTCAAGGAGAAATCCGAACAGAAAAATTTGCGAGTTCTGATTGGTTCATTTCCTCCTCAAAGGTGGAGCACTTTTAAACCCTCGGTTGAATTAATTACACTGATTGAATGAAAAGATTGTACTATTTGTTTTTTACGGATGATAATGATACCAGCAACGTATTAAATTTAATGCACGTACACGTAAATTAAATTAAAGACTAATGAATGAAAGTTTGCTGAACACTAGAGAATGTTGAATTTTTATGTAGATATGACCTTAACATTGACGTTATCTAATTGTTGTATTATGTGAGTGAAATATGTATGTACTTTGAGTTGATATATGTCAGAGCTTTCCATTCTTGTCAAAAAAGACAATGTACGATCTGTCGCACAAAAAAGGTTAAAAGAGGCAACAACAGTTTAACGTCTAAACATTAAAAACTATTTTTCTGACAAATATTTCATTTGAACTATTTATTTTCTTGTATCCAAATTCAAGTAATGGATTTCTTTTAGCCGTCGTTTTAAGATAAGAAATATAAGTGGTAGTTTGATTATTAAATAATTTAATTTTCTTAATAAAACTAGAACGATTAGAATAACGATTCATTGTTTTTATCATTCAAAGGAAAAGTGCGAATAATAATATATTCTTAGTATAGAAAGTTAACGAAGCTTAAGCTGAACGAATATACTGCAGTTTCTTGCAGTCTCTAACTTTCTTTTGTATAAAAATCTATCGCGAATCGTCGTTTTCCTTGCCGACATTGCAGCGGAATCTCAAAGAGAAAAAGACACGGAAATATTGTGAAGTTTTTTAAATTGCTCGTCCTTACACAATTCATAAGAATTTTCCCGTTCTCAGCTCGCGGAGAAAAATTCCCGTCTCGACTTCAATTTCAAACATTCATCCTGTTACTCCCTTACAACCTCCATTACCCCCGATGATTCCTAATTGCCTCTGCATAAAAAAAAAATAAATAAACGACAGCGAGGTTCAAGCGTAAAACCTCGCCTCGAAATTTCTCCGCGCAGCACGTATAAGAGCCTGGCTCGCGCATAGATAAGCGCGCGGCGCGAAGAAGAGGTGGACGTGCGGCTGCGGCAGCGGCGCAAAAGAGAAGGGGAGCGAAAGGAGAGGCGAGAGGAGGCATGTACACGCGGGTGAACGGGAAAATGTCTTTTTGAAGCCGTTTTCTAGGTCGCGCTCCTCTCGCCGCTCGCGGTCGCCTCTCGCCCCCCCCCCCTCCCTCCTCCGGCAAAACCGCCGCGCGTCAAGTTCAGCGGCTGCCTCGGCGAGATCCTCGTTTTCGGAAAATGCACGCGCCGAGGTGCCCGACGGATTAAGAGGAGCCGACGTGCGTAAAGCCCGAGCGCGGGATTTGAGGCGCGCGGGGAAATTGCGCGATGAGATTGCCAGCGAGGGACGGTGGGGAGAGAGAGAGAGGAGGGAAAAATGGAACGGCCGAGACGGAGAGGCGAGGAATCGCGGATATAAAAAGGCCAAGATAGCCTCGGAGCGAGGAACGAGGAAAAAAGTCGAATAACGAGAATGGCGCAAAGGAGAGTGGGTAAAAAAATGAGTGGCTTAGGGGAAAAAAAGCAGGCGGAATCGCCTCCGTCGAGCGATAAAGGAATATAAATGGAATTTATTTATACGTAATTACGCGCACTCTGTTTGCCGAAGCTTTCCAGCTCGCCTCGACGTTCTATGCCGCGCGCGCAAAGATTCTCTCGATCTAAGCGCGCGCGTTCAATTGAGAGAAACATTTGCGAGCGAAATAAAAACACGCGGGGAGAGGGAGGGAGAGAGAAAAAAGGGTTCGTTGGGAGTTTTACCTTTCCATCAACGGGTGGAAAGGCAAAGCACAAAGACGTCGAGGGACCGGGAGAGCCGAGGGCCCGGGCAAAGTGGGAAAACGCCGAAGGAGAAAAATAAAGCTGGGATGAAAAGAGGAGCGAAAAATACGCGCTGCGGGGACGCAAAAACGCTCCTGAAGAAAGAGGGTGGGAGAGAAGTGTATACGAGGAGGGTCGGGCGAAGTAAGAGCGGGGAAAAGGGGGAACTAAGGTACAGAGACGAAGAAGGACGCCAGCCGCGGAATAAGAAAGAGAGACGCCGTTATAGATATGAGGCAACGTCGCGACGAAGGAGGGAGAGAGACGCACGTGCGTGGGAGCGAGAGGGAACGGGAAGCCGTCGGGAAATAAGGAGAGGTTCTCTCGGGTAAAGAAAGATAGGGAAAGAGGCCTCTCTCTCTCTCTCTTCACCTCTGCTACTCCACCACATCCTTTCCAATCGAATCGAATGTTCCCCCCCAATATCTTCCGCTTTTGTCATTTTCTCTTTGTCCTCATTTCGTTCGCTATATCTTTCTCTTCGCATCTACTCGCAGTCGCCTCTCCTTTCTCCCTTCACTGCCTCCTCGCATTCCTAATCCCGGCCGCGCTTTTCCGCGCAAAATCCCGAAGTTCGAGGGGGCCCCTAGCTTCAGTCTGCACGCGGCGACTGTTGCATCATCGTCGCTCCTTTCGAATTCCGCACGCGTGTACCGCGCGAAAATCGAGCTCACGCACTTACGCTCGTCGTTTCGGTGCCCGCGAGGAAATTCGAGGCGGCAGCTTGAAAATTCCCAGCCTCGCGGCGGCCTCGTCTACTCGTCGGGCGCTTTAACGTCGGGCAGACGTAATGCCTCTCTCGCCTCCTCTCTTTTTTCCTTTCCCTTCTCTTTTCGGCCCCTACCAGTGCCTCTTTCCGCGCGCGCGCGTCTCTCTCGCTCTCCCGCGAGCGGCGTGAGTCACCCATCAGAAGAGCTGAACTTTGCCACTCTCCTTCCTCCTTCTCTTTTCACCTCGCGACGCGCACATACACCGCCGACCCCTCCTCCGTCGCTCCGTACCAGCGGCGCGCTTATCCTCCTCCGTCCCGGCGCGTCTCTTTTTATTCATCGGCCTGTCCTCTACCCACTTTGTCGTTTCCCCTCTCCCCGCGCCCCCGCTAACAACTTCGCCAGTATCCTTTTTCGTTCCCTTCTCCCGACCTCCCGTCTCCTTCTCGGCCGACGTCGTTCTCTCTCCGTCTCGCGGCCATGTGCGGCGACGAGAGATAGAGAGAGAAAGACGGACAGGCGAGAGCTTAGCCCCGCGCGTATTTGTCTCCGTGCACGAGCCGAGCGAGGCACGCTTTTCTTCGACTATCCTTCATCTACAATTCCGAGGCTGCTTGTATACAGGGTGCACGCGAAGTCTCCTATCGTGCGTACGCGATCGACGAGCCCGCGCGAAGATTGATCGAGCGCGCGTCGTCCTTACGCGCGTGCTTTAAAATTTGGGTCAACGAACGTCGAGAGCGCGACCCGAAATTGGGTCAAAAAACGCGCGGAGACGCGTGTACTCGCGATACGTTTTATTCCTTATGGGTACGAGTTTATCGCTATCTCGACCGTCGCTCCCCCTCCATGTTCCATCCTCCGGCCCTACTCCTTCTCGGTGCTTTCTTCGAGCTCCCCCGACGTCCTGCTCACTCTTTCTCTCTCTCTCTTTCTTATTCTCCACCCTCGGCTTCTTCGCCCGGTTCCTCCTAGCAACGTTGCCATTTTTAGCGCAATTGTATTTTTGCCCGACTATACGCGGCTGCCGGGAACCCGACATTTTTAGACGCGATATTATCGATCGGCCGCGATGACGTCGCGGACCCGATCATCGCCTTTCGAATTTTTCATCCCGTGGCGCCGGGGCGTTAATTTATTCACCCCTCCTCCCGACAGCCACCGGACGCGTCCTACAAGATGCTGGGTATTAAGGCTTCTTGAAGGAAGGATCACACGTGACTTCCGGTCAAATTTGACGAAATGTTACGAGAATGGGAAAAACAACAAGACCGTAGGGAGTGAACGAGAGATTTCCGTTTTCCCTAGTGCCCGTGGAAAACTTCTCGATATCTATTAGTATAGAGGGGAAAAGAGGAAGCTACGTGGTCGGAGTGTAACGAACGAGCGCGAGGCAGAAGGAGGTCAAGACTTCTCCTTTTCGAAAACGTCTGCTATATTTTCCGCGATGGATAAAAAGAGAAGATTCCCGGAGCACCGTCTTCTCTCCTCGCCTTTCTCCCGCTCCCATTTCGTCCTTCACTTCTATCCCCGGTGGGTTCCCCTCTCCGATCGAGGGAGCGCCGGCGGACAAAGAGAGCGCGGGAAAAGCGCGCCTCGACGTGAACGCTGGAAAAGCAGCCGATCGACCGGGCGAAGCCGCGCAGATTCGCGCGGGGTCTTACCGGTCGGTTAATTGATTTTTCCGTCGATTCCGACATTCGCGCGGGGAAAAAAGGGAGGTGGCTGTACCGGGGGCGAGATGCGTTAGATCGAGCGTGAGCGCAGAAGCCGAAGGGAGGAATCGCGGGGGGAACGAGGCGAGACAGAATCGAGGTGTCGCTTTTTACTTTCACCCTGTGCGTAGCGAGCAACCCTTCCTACCGATCGATTATTCCTCAGCCGCAAAAATTCACCGTCACCGTGAGCGCAGCCTCTCGGGGAAAGTCGGGGGAGTCTTTTCTATTTCGTCCCGCGATAACATTGATAAATCTCCGAGTTACAGCCGGGCGGGGAGGCGAAAATTCATCGGGGGGCGCAACGACGGAGCTCCCAGATCGCGAGCACTTTCTTAAGTAACTGCCTGCGATCCTCGGAAGTTATGAGGGGCGGAGGAGTGAATTTCGGAGCTTCGCGAGGCCGAACCTATCGCGCGATTATTAGCGACCATTCTGTTCTCTCTCCCCCTCCTGGAAACAAGCAGTCGTTAATTTCCAGCGCAGATTCGTCAGCAACGTGACCGAATGTTTCGTCATGCTCGCTGCAGAAAGAGAGATAAGCTCAGAGGAATCTCCCTCCGAAAAATACAAGGAAGAAAGTAGATAATTTTTTTACTTATTATCGTTTGATTTACAGTACCATAAATTTGATGTATGAACAGCGGTACATGTGCTTTTACAAAATTTTTACTATACGTGAGAGGCTGTCGGATCTAGCAAATGCTGTTTCTAGATACAGTTACGACTATGTAATAATGAATTGCTGACATTACTCGATTTTAAATAAATACCGGAAAGATTACATATAAAAAAACCGTTCGTTCCATAAAAAAAGATAAGAGAAACTGACAATACTCAATTATACATTCATGATTGTTCGATGCTTTAAGAGAATTTACATTTGTTCAAGAAAACACATATGACCGCTATAGGTCGGTCGGCGATCGGGCGCGCGCCAGTTCGAATTTTCGCGCGCGCGACACCTTCCATTAAATCGGGGGCTCGCTTTGACTCGGTCGCCGTCGCCTTTGTTTCGTCCCGCGGTCGTCCATTTATCCGGCCGCGCTCCTCTTTTCACCGGCTGAACTACTTTTTTCCCTTTTCATCTTCGCCCATTCGCGTGCCTTCGGTTCCTCTCGTCGCGAATTTTCGAGGAGAGCACGCGAGGCGCGGTACGCAGGAAAGACGCCAAAGTAAAAATAAAAAATTGTTTACAACAAGAAGTGCCACGACATCGCGGCGCAAAATGACAACGGGAGATTTCCATCGGCGCGGCACAAAGAGCTCGGCTCCCTCCGCTCTTATATGCGAAACGCCTCGCGCGCGGCGTCTCGGGGAAAAAGCCGGAGAGACGCGCGCGTACAGTGCGCTCGCTCGACGTCGTATATATAGATGTAAGTGCATTAAGGAGCGCGGAGAGACGGGGCGAGAGATGAAAGAGAAGGAAGGGAAGAAAGAGGCGAGCGGGCGAGCGAGCGGGCGCGCTGCCTGAAAGGAAAATACGGACGAAGTGGAGCGGAGCCTTCTCCGTCTCCCTTTCTCTCGCTCTCGGGTTTCGAATTTCCCTATAGCGCGTTGTACAGTCGGATATCGCGGGGAAAAAGTATGCACGCGCGCCTTTCTCACTCGCGGCTTCCCGAGAAAGGCGGCGGCGGTGGGCGAGGAGAGGAAGAAATGAAAAAGGAGAGACCGCGCGCCGAAGGAACGGAAGGGGGGATTCTCCGAAGAAAAGAGGAGAAGAAGCGCGCGCCCTGGCGTCCTCCGCTAAAGGGTGGAAGAAGAAGAGGAGCGGCCGAGGGCGCGAGAGAGCGACGGGCCTTTGTGCGCGGGCGGGAGGGAGCGCGAAGGGATGAAAGCCGGGAGGAGGATGAAAAAGGCCGGGGACAGATGGCCGTTTCAGACAATGAGAAACTCGAGAGATAAGGGGAGCGCGAGAGCGAGGGCCGCGCTCGCCTCTCTACAGATATAGCCGCGCCCGGGAAAAAGAGGGTAAACGCCGAGGAGAGGAGAGAAATGGCGGACAAAGAGGAGAGGGCAAAAAGACGGGGAGGGGAACGTCTACTTTTCGAGGGGGAGGGAAGCACTAGCTCAAGGAAATGTAATGAACGGGGATAAAAAAAAGGGGTGGATGGGTAGGGAGAGAGCGAGAGGAAAAAAGGGAAACAAAGGAAGTGGGACGAGTGAGCGAGTTCGGGAAAACGAAATGTGTATAAAGTGGCGTGAGCGAGGGGAGGGGAGGAAAAATGAGGGGGAGGACTGGGGGATCGGGCCAGAAATGGACGGGGGGAGAGAGAGAGAGAGAGAGAGTTGAAGAGAAACACAATAGATCGGGGGAAGTGTGCAAAAGGTGGAAAAAGAAAATATGACGGGAAGGTCGGGAGCGCGAGGGAGTCTAGGAAAATAAAGAGCGAGATTAGGAAAAAAGGGAAAATATATAAGGGAGAGCTGAAGGATGATGAGAAAGATATTTTTCAAGGCAAAAACTTTTCGCTCGCTTGCTACATATCTCACGCATACACATCGTCCTTTAAAATATTGTTTTTAATGTTTAATCAGAAAAAAGTGTCTGTTTCTCTATGTATTCTCTTTCAAATTTATATGATAGTCATATCAGTCACAAAGATACAACACCTGAAGTTCTAACATTTATCAAAATTGTACACTCTACTCTTTCCATACGGCTTTAAGGTTGCTCAAAATTTAATGCGATGAATAAAAAGAAAAACATTTGAAAATCTCAAGAGGCAGCAGCAAAAAGCGTAAACCCGCAAATTTCCTTGCAAAAGCAAGCGCTTGAGCTTTCGCGCGCCTCGCCACCGCAGGAAAATTACCCAAATTACGGAGTTTTCGAAAAACGAACGAGCGCGCAAATGAAATACGAATCATGTCGGCGTCTTTGATGTTTTCGAAACATTTCGCGCTTTGAGATGCGGGCGAGCACTTTCCCCTTCTAGGGAGTTCCCCTAAAAGGTTTCCGAGGCTTTATCAAAAACAATTTTTCGGATTCTGCTCCAAATACGACGGGCATTCTGTTGCCCGCTCGGCTCCGTTTTCTCGTTTGAACCAGACGGCAAAGGCGGGACCGACGTAGCAAATAAATCCTTGTACAAATTCCTTTCGATAATGCAGCTACTGTTGTGTCACATTTCTTGATCAGCTTTAAATCTTATCTTTACATTTTTGTAAGAAAAATGTTGAAATAAGAAATCGAGAAATTAGTGATTCACAATAATTTTAATTAGTGGTTTATACATTGTAATTAGTAAAACACACTACAAGATATTTTCCGTAAAATGTATTATTTATTATAAATAATAATATTTAAAATTCAGTAAAAACTAAAAATTACTTTGGACATAAAAATAATAATCTTACGAAACTAGTAATTGTTACTGTTTTAAATTTATATAAATTATACACACACATTTGTGAAGATCACTGTAAAAATGATTCTATTTCTAGTATTGCAAAATTTTTATACAATAAACTTACTCTTAACTAAAACATATTAAATTTCAAATTTAGGAAACAGTAGTATAAAGTGAGGTATAAGAAGGTTCATTGAAATCCTTGTGATAAATTAACACCATTAAACTTATATGCTTGTTAAACATACCCCACGTACTGCCAAATCGCATTTACTCATTAATCACTTTTTCCCTTTTTTAAGTCAATGCTTTTTCGCATTTGAACCCCAGTTCAACCTCCCATCCACGCCCCCAGCATCTCCATCCGCTTTCAGCGAAGCATCTTAGCGCCTACTATTCAACACCTCTCCCCTACTCAAAAAAAAATCGTAAAAAGTACCCCCTGCCATCTCATGCAGGTCATTACAATTCGCCCACGCGCGTCTCGTATCCCCTCGAAGGAGGGCCGCCGGGTCATCCTCGAAAACACGAGTCACCGTCCAGGCACCTCGGGGTGTACACAGGGCGACCCGGCATCACGTGCGTCGCGCGCCCGCGGCCCGGTGGTGGGGGTCGGCGCGCGCGCGCTTCTTCGCGCTCGGGGGTGGGCGGCTGTTTTTTCTCGGCCGCGTGCGTACGCCGTCGTCCACGTGCGACCTTGGTCGAGATCGCGCGCGCGTCAGCCTCCGGCATGCGCAGCGGCGCCCCCCCCCCCTCCCCTCTCCACCCGCGCCGTCCCCTCCCCCCTTTTTTCCTCGGTCGCCGGTGCGCCTGGGTCTGTGGATGTACAACGGGGGGGTGACGGGATCCCGAGGAGTGCGCCTCGCTCGATGCCATAAACGGGGGTGGGAAGGACCGAAGGCCGAGAGCGAGAGGAATTAGGCTGCCGGGGTAATTACGGATCGGTAGGTGTGTGTAATGGAGTTGGTATTCGGCTTCGACGAGCTCGTTATGCGGCGAGGCACCCAGTCACCCTGTTGCGCTAACGTGTCTTTAAGAGTGATGGCTTGATTGCTAACTACTGCTACTAATAAGGTGGTGTGAATGAGAATTAGGGGTTAATGGGTATATTAATGTCAGATTTAATAGAGCAAGAGAAGCGTAAGGAAGTAGTAAGAATCTGCGTTTTGTTGGACTACGTTTAGATAGAAACAATTTTTTTCCTTTTTATAAGAATTGTAAAAACAATTTTAACAATAACAATTATAGTTCAATTTTCATGTATTTATTTATATAAAACTTCAAAAAGAGTGTGTTTATAGTTTTATTTTTCTTTGAATATATTTTTTAAAAAATGAACTAGTGTTTTATTATTAAATTTCAACAAAAAACTATAAACATTAAAGATGTATGTAAAAATAGATTACGACCTGAAGTGTTACAGAAAACGCTAAGTCTTTGTGCATAAAATGAATATAACACAGCTGCTTAGTTTTCTCGCTGATCCTGAATTTAAAAACGTCAGAATTGTTAAATTAAAACGCAGCTTTTTAATAAAAAAATTTGCCATTGTATTATCTTTTGTACGGAACGTATATATACTAGTGAGAATAAGAAATCATTATTTTACAGTACCACTTTACTTCAAAATTTTAATGTAAAATTTAGTTTATCGACCAAACTTTTACAATGAAAATCTACTTCAATTTGACTACGATCCAGGACCTTCTTTTTTTTTAGAAAAAAGACAGTCTCTTTTTTTAAACTCTTTTGGAAGGAAAAATTTAGCTTTTAAAAAGATGAGGAACGCGCATTTCCATTAAACGAGGATGAAAAATGTAGAGAGCGGGAAACAAGGACACGTACTAGACTCGAGCAAAGAAAGGAGCGGGAGAAAGGGGGAGGGTAGAGAGGGGGATAGAGGAGGGAGATGGAAAAACGGTGGAAATGTCGGAAGTACGCATGCGTCGAGGCCAAGTAGGAGGCGGAATGAAAAATAAAGTAATGCGAAGGGGAAAAGAGAGAGAGAGAGTAAGAGGGCTAGAGAGCGGGAGGGAGAGATAGGGCGAAGCGAGCACGTAAGAGAAGGGCAGGAAGCGGAAAAAAAGGGGAGAGAGCTCTGCGAGGGCGTAAAAGGGGGAAGGGGAGGACGAGGAAGAAATGAGATGAGATAGTTTCTATAGTACGCCGGGCATAATATATGTATAAGAGAGAAATTCGTTTGCCCTTTATTCCTTTTAGCAGAGCTTCCTCGCCGCTCTTTCTCCCTCGCGCAGGGGGAGTGAGAAAAAACGCTGCGTAGGGCGCTCTCTCGCGTGTTATAACGCGGGGGGATGGATTTCCCTGCGCTCCTCGCCCACAACTCCCTCCGCCTCTTTTCTCCCCCTTTCTTTTTTGCACGTGGAAAAAGGAAAAGTGAATTTACGTAATGTATTTGGATGTTTTCCCGCCGCGCTCCTTTCAATAGCGCCCCGACACCCCGCGCAATTTGAGCGCACGCGCACGAGTTACGTGAAAAATCTTTACGCAACGCGCGCGGACGCGCACCCACGTAGGTCGCGCGACGCGGAGGATGTGCGCCCGCGGAGAAACTCGCGCCTCGAGAATAAGAGAGAGAGAAAAAAAAGGAAGGAGCAGCGGAGAAACGGGGCCCGTAGAAAGTGCCGCCCGCGGACCGAGCCAATGACGCGGGGCGAAATCGCAAGCGGGCCGCTCGCGCTTTCCCGCGCTCTCCTCGCGAAAAACGCGCCGCGAGATGGAAAGTCCGAGCCGGAGAAATTCGAGATCTTCCCCCCTCCTCATCTCTGTTGGAGGCTCCGAGGCCCTTGGAGAATCGGCCGATCGATTCTGCGGAAAGGGAGGAGAATCGCGCGGACGATGTGTATACGTGGCGGGAAAACGGAAAAGAGCCGCTCTCGCGCGAATGTAGCGCGAGTGAAATTGATATCTCGTATCTCGAGCCTCCTTTTCTTTATCTCTCTCTCTCCGTCTCCCTTCCCTACCGTTACGCTGTTCGCGGCGTGCACACGCACGTCTTCCTTTCTCCTGGCGCTCCAAAACAAGGCGAACGGCCGCTCGGACGAGAAAAGAAAGCGAGGGAACGAGCGAAACGAGCGTGTTGTATATGCGCCTCGCGCTCCTACCGACGTGTTCTCGGGCGCAACCAACTTGCTGCCTCGAATTTTATGATTGTTTTGCACTACGATACCCCCCCTCATACATCTAGTTTTCGTCCGGCCTCGATATTACGGCGCATCATATTTTAATTAAAAATTCTATGGAGAAATTGATCGAGAATCGTTTTATTTAGATAGATGATGTTCCAATTGTATTTTTTACTTACTGCTGAAATTACAGTATGGATAATTTTTTTATAAAAGCTTTTTATATTCAAGTGAAGAATGATGAATGAAGACGGTAGAGTACTTTCTTTTAATTTTTTTATCGGGATTTTGTAGTTGCAAGTAAACTACGATTATTTAAGCGCAGTTTTCGTATGCAAATGATTTGAATGATGTAACTTTTTATCAAAGAGACATTACCTACTTTCTAAATCTTAAAATAGCATCTTGAGTCGTACCTCACTTTTCTGCCATAATTAAGATTGCCTTTTCCCTTATAAAAATGCGTACAACAAAAGAACAGCCAATTAAAGCGCATCTTAAAAACAATGACCTCAGAACTTCTCCGGAAAACTACGGAAATTAATTAAACACTGTCCTAATTTTCTAATTAGTCATAAAACCTATGGCTGTGCGCAACCGCCCAACTAACGAATGCACATGCCTTTGCGTTCTAAGTGAGTCAAAAACCCGTTCGTTTATCTGCTCCCAACTTCGAAGTTTTCCGTATTACCGAAGTACCCAGATAATGAAGCGCCAAAAGTGGCAAATTCGCGGCAGGTACATCGAGGAGGCGCGATCAAGAGAGAGGGAAAGCACCAGGAAGGAGGCAAAAGATAAAAGAGAAGCAAAGGATAGAGGCGCGAAGGGACGGAATGCAGTGTACTGTTATGCCTTACGGTACAGCCGCGACAGAAATTAGGACTACTTTGCCACGATTTATCGTCCCCTCTCTCTCTTCTCTCTCATCCACGCGCGAGCCGGCTCTCCGTCCTCGCTCTTTTTTATTCCCCTTCCTCGACTGCTTTATTCCCGGCGCTACTTTCTCTCCATTCAATTTTTTCCTCCTCTCCCCAATCCCACTTTCGGCATTGTACTCCAGCGTAATTATCTCTCTTACTCTTGGCTCTCTGTCGCTCGATCGGTTGCCCTTTTTTATACTTCGATGCTCGGTTTATGGAGTAATCGGAGCACTTTCGAGTCGAATCTGCAGGTTGATTCCGAATTTTCGAAAATCTCGCAAGATGCAGGCGAGAGTGAGGTGTAAAATAAATCTAGAAGGATAAAATGAGACTACCGTATTTAATAGGACAGTCTTATATAAAAATATCATATTTTTTTATGAAACCCGCTTGGGAAAATTCTATTATAAGAAATTATCAGAACAATGTTTAAAATTTCTATTTTATTTTTAATATAATTTTTTTTCTTATTAATAATCTTTTTTGAATAAAATCTTTTCCAATTTATTTTTATCGAAAATTAAACTTGCTTTCAGAGTGTATCAATCCCATTTTACGCCTCTCTCCCGCTGTACCGCCATTCTCCCTAACCATGCGGGTTTGCGACTTTTTGACACGATTCCGTTTCTGCTTCCCTCCTTTTTTTAAACTCCGCCCGAGCGCGTATAAATAATACCCGGGCGAAATGGAACTTCCTCGTCGCGGAGGTGAGCGACGTCGCGTCCTTTTCAGGAAAATAAAAATGATCCAATTAATAATCGGTCAGAGAAGGGGAAGCCCGGGCTAAAATCATCTTCCGCTCCGTCGTCCGTCCGACGTCTTTCTATCTTTTTAATTGAAATAAGTCCCCTTCTCCGTCTACTCGGCGTACATCTCCGGTCATGTCTTTTTTGCCCTCTCCGTCACTCCTCCTCGCGGCTAAATTAATGTGTTTCTCTCGCCTTTCTACCTTTTACATCGCACTGATTATTTATTTATCTCTCTCTTTTCCTCTTCATTCCCTTCGCCCCCACCCCGCCGCGCTCGAGGACGAGAGAGTCGCTTTCTTTCTCGTCCTCCTTTCTTTCCATTTCCTTCGATAGAAAGGTTTGGGGAGCAAAAAGTGTGCGCATACACGAGCCAAGGCACTGTAAATGCTTTTCGCCTTAATGAAAATACTTTCCTTTTGCTCGCGCGCGCAAGCGCACGAGCTATAACGGAGGTGCATAAGTAAAGCCGGCTTTTCCAGCCATTGTCGCAGCGAGCTCCGGCGCTGTACCTCCGAGCCTCTAGCCTCGTACCTCTTTTGCAAGGATGGAGAATTGTTCCCCCTTCCACCACCTACTTACTACTACTCTAACGCCGGTCTTCCTACATGCATCGCACGCTACGTCGTATATGATCTTTGTTGCCTTTTTCAAAGCCGCGACTTTCTAGCTTTGTTTATTTTATCCATCTTGAAAATGAATTTTATCAAGATTTCTGAAAAATTTAAATGGTCTTGTAGTATTGAATTTTCACTCGAGATTGCGATAGCATTGTTATTTACATAAGATTCGCTTATAGAATAGTTAATGTGCAATAATTAATCTTGACTGGTCTGATACACAAACTGAAACAATATAAAAAAAAAATGAAATAAAACAATCCTGGCAGAATTTTGAAATAAGCTTAAGTACTATGGTGGTGTCAAATTATTAAAATTAAATTTATTATTAATAATAATCTGTACTTAGAAATTCTTTCTTTATTTTTTAATAAATCCTTTATAAATCCGTGTATTCTTTATTTATTTTTTAATAAACCCTTTATAAATCCGTGAATTCTTTATTTATTTTAGAATTAAAACAAAAAGCGTCCTTAATACTCTTTAATTATAAGATAAACAAAACTGAAGAATAATTTCGCAATTAAATAGAAGCTTCATCGATTTTCATTAGTTCCCAATATTTCGTTATCGATACTCATTTTAATTAGCCCGAAGTATTGTTAATTTTCAATATCGAAATCTCCACCGAGCACCTTATCAGTAGAACACGTCGAGGAGTTTTCCCGACCTTTTTCGTCTCCACCATCTGACAAAAGATCGCGAGTGCGATTCCTGGCGGAGTGTTTAATTCGCGGATCGCTGAGGAGTGCACGCGCACGACGCCATCATCCGCGCGAGCCTCGTAAATAACGTAATTTTTACGGACGCACATCTCGCCAGCGCCTCCTTCTTATTGAATAAACACTCCCGCCTCGGCGTTTCTCGTTCCTCTCGGCGCGCGTTATCCTCCTCCTCGTTCCCTTCACTGCAGCGGCTGTCCCCGTTTCGCTCGAGAAATAGGCGGTCGCGAGGGAACGATCCGTTCGTTTGTGCGCAAGTACACGTCGAAAAAAAGAGGGGCAGGTTTTTGCGCTTCTTGTGTGTTTTTCTTTTTTTTTTCTTTTTTAAGTTGATTTACGGCCGAGGTCTCGCCGTGAAAAGTGCACGGGAAATCGTGACGCCCGATCCTCCTCCGCCGAGGTAGCCTTAACGAGTGCATTTTTATCGCCGGCTTTCCATCTCCGGGCGCTGAATGCGCCGACTGTTGCAGTGGCTCGTATCAGTGGCGTGAATAGACGGAATTATTTGTTATAAATATTCAGTGGATTGAACCTTTCGTGCTGCTTCAGTAAAAACATAGCATTTACTTTTTATAATATGTGCAGTTGAAAAAAGTAGCTATTTTCATTTCTTTACGATGCTTTAGATATAGTAGTATTGTAGTATTTATCTAAAGATTACTTTAGATAAACCTGGTTTTATTATAAATACCGTGTATTGATTTATATTCGCCATTAATAAATTAAGTTATCAGGACTAATATCAGACTTTAATAAAAATAACTATTATGTAAGTTTTTTTTATAGATATGTGAGTATATTTAAAAACTTGTATCTGATAGATAAAGAATGAGAAGAATCTTTCTACGATTTCATCTAATTAATTTTAATACTAAAACATAATTTTTAATTATCAAATGAATTTCATTTAGTAAATTCTTCTAAACGATGCCCATAAACTGCAATAAAAAGTTGTTATAGAAGATTTTTCTACTCATACATTTGCAAAACAAAAATTTCGAATATTCCAGTTAAACATATCTTACACAGTTGGACATAAAACATATAAGAAATAATGTTGGAACCCAGTACTAAAATTCATTCGCTGCTTTTCCACACGAACCAGATAACAAAAGCGTGCCATTCAATATCCACAATAGAAAAGTGTAATAAAAAACACAGCAGACAACCCCCGTGACAGAAGCCTCCATTCGGCTCTTGCCGCACCCATGAATGGACCCCTAGGGTTGTCGAAAAAAATCCGGCAATCAGGGCGCAAGGATGCGCGCGGCAAAAGGAGCCAGCCACTCGTCGCGGCAATCGGCCGACTAATTACCATAATCGGGGGCAGCGCGCGCCCCCGCGCCACACAGGCTCGCTCCCCGGTGCGCAACAGATTGCACGTTTTCGTCAATGGGCCGTGGGCTTTATTCAAAAGCTGGCAGCGTATCAAGTGCTCGCGTCCCCCGGCCGACCTTGCGCGCCGCCGGCGCGATAAATCGCGGTACCGTTAGTCCCGGCTGATCGCGAGCCGCCTCTCTCTCTCTTTCTCTGGGTCAGTCGAGGCGCACCGGTTCGCCGTTGGACTCTCCCTTTCCGAAGGGCATGCCTCTCCTTCCATGCTGCGGGACTCTATTCAAATTACATCACCAGTAATTATTGTCTTTTACAAAAATTGATGGTAATATATCTTTGAAGCATTTAAAAAAGCAATATTTTATTTTGAAGAAATTTGTGATTTTTTAAAAGGGTGTAGAAAATATAAATCATTAAGTTTTTTAATGTTCTGTATTTTATGTTAAATAATTTATTTAAAAAATAAGTACCTTTCAGACTTATTTTCTAATCTTGTTCGGTAGAGTTTAAACATAATATTTTTACATAAATATTGTTTTGTCAATATTAGTAATAATCATAGAGAATAAT
>JAXIUT010000048.1:16085777-16101491 GCA_035586675.1 Eurytoma californica | reverse complement strand
GTTCGGGTGGATTCGAGCAATAATGCATCGACAGTGCGAAAAGCGCAGCCGGTCACCATATGCGCGATTTCCACTCAGAGCCGTTGTCCGAGCGCCTAAAAAAAGGGTCGCGCGGAAAACTGACCGCCAAACCCTTCGCGCCGCGACACCCAAGCTTCTGTAGAGTGGCCAATGAGAGGCCTAAACAGTCATTTTTTTATACCAATATGTCCGTCCACGGAGAAGCTTGCTCATTATACTCATTATAACTACTGTATAGTCCAAATTGTTATTTCTCATTACTTGTTAAATTTCTTGTTTTAATTCTTTTATTAAAAATATTTGATAAATTGCTGAGTGTCCGAAATTTATTTAAAATAAACAGTTACGTCGGATTAAGTTTCGGCGTAACAATTGCAACCATAACCACGCAATTTTCCAAATCTTAAAAATTGTCAGCGAAGGAGCAAATGAACAGATTTGTAACAAATACAGTACATTGTAATGATTATCGATGCAAGTCAAAACTGAAGCAACGGCAGAGCTTAGAATGGCTAAAAAATTTCTGAAATGGAGAGACTGCGTTCTCGAAAAAGATTGATTTATTGTAATTTTTCACTCGTTTAAATTGCGAAAGATACTTTTAACAAATTTGTAGCTTTCGTTATCAACTTGCAAGTAATTTTTGCCAAAGAGGTAATTTTAAATGATTAGGAGAAAATTTTCTGCCTGTAAGATTACAGAATACAATGTAATTATCGCTAATAAATGAAAGAATTCTCCCTCCGTGATACGTCTGCAATTTTTTCAAAAAGTTTCTTCGACTGACTGAATTTCCGTTTACTACTTATTCAGGCAGTGATTACATGTTTAAAGAATAGGCCCCCTTTCTCGCATCTCGAGTGCATAGCGATCTGCCGCGTATCCTTTGCATCGACGTCGATTTTCGAGGGAAGAGGGTATAATATCTTTCGCGAATGATTTTCGAGGCGAGACGCGACGTTTGCGTCTGCTACTTTCTCTCTATTTCTTGGCTGAGGCGCCTCGTATCTTATTTATCTCCGTCCCTCTCGCTCGGGACTGCTCCCTCGTTCGCGCGGATCCGCGGCGCAGCGAGAGCACGTCAAACTTACTATCCGTCTTCTTTACTCGAGCTTCGCCGTTTTTTTTTCTATCCATCTCGCAGGCGCATCCGTCTTTTCTCTCGTCCTCGTTACGAGGCGCAGGAGCTGGCGTGCATAACGCTTTGCCGCGCCAGAGCAAAAATGCGAAATAACGGCTTTAGCGCTGCTGCATCCGCCATGCCCAGGTTATTGGAGACTAAGGCTTATTTGTAAATCGATGATGCTATTCCGAACTCGCTGTAACGCTGTTGCGCAATTCCCGCGGAGATGTGTTTATAATTTATAGCTTTTTAAGTAAATTCTGACGTATTGCGAAAACCTATTGAGGTTGGCAGTCCTTCGACACAAATTTTTATTTTTTGTTCAGAATAAATCAATCTTGATATAGATTTCTAATAATCTCATAATTTTCTTTATCCAAAGAAAATGTAAGTAAGTTATGAATAAAATTGTATTGGTGAATAAACCACTTGAATAAAATTAAGAATCTCGCAGTGCTTAGAGTGACGCCGTTTTGACTCAATTAGAATTGCTTTTAGCATTAAAAAATTAATTTCCTATAAAGTAATTTGTTGAAATTGTTTTTAATGCCATACTTTCATTTATTCCTAATACCCAAAACTATAGTATTATAATTGAAGAAGAATTTATTCACAACGAGTTAATAATATATTTCAATTTATGTAAACTACATTATTTACAATAGAATTTTATCAGTCTACCGCTCCATTTCTTAGCTTTTCCAGTCTCATAAAGGTACCCTTGTTGTACAATGTCACTCGAGTCCTGTAATATGTGATGAAGGACACTAGGGGCGAGCCTTGTTTTCAAAAACAAGCTTTTCTCACAGTCGATTTCATTTACAATTTAACGACTTAATATGAAGTCAGAGGTTGAATTTCTAAAAGCTAGTCAAATGTTACTAAAATATTTTCGTTTTACATCGAAACTCGATTCTATCGGTATTCTCCAGCCTGTCGAAAGCGTCATCCAATATCAGTCATCAATCCCAAAGAGGCTCCTATACGTCAGTTCGAAGAACACGGACAGATACACTCGATCGGCGCGAAGCCTTTTTCCCATGCGGCTTTCTCCTCGCCGTCGATTCCACCGGCGCCTCTGTATCACCGGATAACCCGTGAGATCTTCCCGCCTCCTCCGATAAACAAATCGCTCCTACTCAAGCCTGCAACACACCCATCTCGAGCAGTGGCCCCTCCTTTTTCCTCTTATCGCGCAGTCGCAACAAACCGATTGTCAAAATAAAAAAAAAATCGCGAAGTTCTCAGATCCCCGTCAGCAACAAGAACAAATGAAATCGGCAAGAAACATCGGTCCGCACCAACGCCGACATCCCTTCCGCAAGAGAGAGGCGCTGTAAGTTGCAGTTTCCAGGGCGACCCTCGCCCGCTCGCAAGAAAAGCCGGCGCGAAATAAAAAAGCCGCAGCTCCGAGGGCGAGGGCCCGGGGGTGCGCTGCAGGACGAGCTTTGAAAAGAAGTGGCCGAGCGAAGGCGGCGTCGGCGGCGGCAGCGAGGAACGTCGATAATGCCGGGGAAAAAGTGTAAGAGCCCCGGCGTATCCTCGCCCTTTCCCTCGCGCTAGCGAGGAGGGCAAAAATGCGCCGGAGAAGGGGAGGGGGGCAGAAGGGAAAGAACGAGGGGGGAAAAGACGGACGCGGTACACGCCGGGCAAGGACGAGCCGAGGGGCGAGGAAAAAAGAGGCGCGCAGAAAAATTGAGATGAATCGCGTGGAAGGGACGAGCAGCGCGTCTCCGTGAAAGGGGAGAAAGAGAGAGAAAGAGTAGAGGGCCGCCGGGATCGAAGTTCGAGGAGCGAGCAAAAAGGAGGCCGAGGAAAAATGAAGCGAGGAGCTCGTACGTGCCACTTTTTTTCGCGGCCAAAACTCCGCATTGAACGAACTTTCCTCAAGCACGGGCGGTTGAAATCTTGTTGAGGAGGGAGGGGTGCTTTTGAATGGGCAGATAAACGACAGATATACGGAACTGTCAATTTTTGTCGCACTTTCCTGGAAGGGTGCGTTCGAACACGTGCCAGCGAGGAACGGACGGGTAGTAGTAGTCGAGAGTAAGTTTTGTCCAGTGAT
Source organism: Eurytoma californica (assembly GCA_035586675.1). Lineage (NCBI taxonomy): Eukaryota > Metazoa > Arthropoda > Insecta > Hymenoptera > Eurytomidae > Eurytoma > Eurytoma californica. Next base: position 16,098,282 of record JAXIUT010000048.1, on the reverse strand, counting down.
CGAGTGACCTAATTACTGAACCCAAGAAATAATGAACATGATTAGTTCGATCACATTGTATTAGATAATTTATATAATCAGTGTTATCAATATAGCGCACTTTCTTTTATGCGATCATTCTTTTATCAATGTTTTTTAACACATTATAACGATTAAGAATTACCAGCGCTTTTCATTGTTCAAAAGGGCACTTACTGCTGTAAAAGTGTAATGTTGATGATTCATAACTCCGCCTTTGTGTCTCTATTTCATAAGTGTGTTAGATATGTAATTCTCTTCTGTTTTCATTTTATCCATTTAATTGTAGGAGAAGATGGATAATGTTGGCATATTAGTTGCAATAAATAATAAATTCTGTAACAAAAACAATTCAAATTTTTTAATTTAATTAAGGATTTATCGGATATTTTGTATTAATTATAACAATTATAATTATTATAATTACCCGTATAAAAATAATTAACAAATTGAAGTTTAAATATAAAAATTACAATTTAATAAACCGTGAAAATTGAATAAAAAAATACACTGCATTTGACTTTTAAATAATTTGTTAATTAGTACACTAAAGTCAAAGTGCATGAGAGAGAAAACGTATTTCGCTAGATTATGAAATTTGTTCGTTTCTTAAAACAATAAACTGGACCTCCAACAGTACATTAATTTACGTTAGTATCCGCTTTATGGGCATCGGAATAACTGTGCCAGATGCTCGGTTATATCTAAGCCGCAAGAAGAGGTGATCTTCTATTCGTCGAAAAATAAAGAAGCAAGAAATGGGCGAATGCGCGAGGGAATGCGGATAAAAGCTCTACGGTCGCATAAACACTGCGCGACAGAATTAGCTGAAATTAAATACGAAATGCGGCGGCGCGATCGCGCAATAAACTCGAATATGAAAATTTCATAGTCAATAGCTCGCGGATAATCTGCGAAAGAAAAAGAAATAAAGCCACATGTCAAAACAAAACGCTCAGAATTATAATCAATATTTGCCCCGTCGACTAAAAGAAAAGCAGTCAAACACGAGTCCGAACGGGTTTGATAGTGCGAATTACGTAAAAGTCATTTAACGATTGAATAACAATCAGTCGACGCCACCTCGGATACGAATAAATAATTCGATGAAACCATCCTCCCCTTCTAGCGAATTTTCAAACGATCACCAGGAGAAAACAGAGGGGAAAAAATAAGCGAGCAACGCGGAAAAAGATACAGGAAGCGTCGCGGCTCGCCGATAAGAAAACAAAGTATAATAAGCCCCGATAAGCGAGGGAAGCGCGCGTAAAAAGGAGGCGGCGATAAATAATCGAAGCGCGCGGAGAGACTCGCGCGTGTATCGCGAATCGCCGGGCGATAAGGAGGCGCGCGTTACATATCGCCGCGAAGAAAAACGCAAGATCGATATGGGAAAAACGCCGTGCATAAAGAGATAACGAGCCGACGCGGAGGACGCGCGTAACCGTCGTCTTTCCCGACTGTCCTCTTTGTGTTTCCAGCACTCGCTTCTATCTAATACTCATCGCGGCTCGCACAGTTATTGTAATTCTCTTTACTCGAGCTTTTGTATTTCGGAAGAAAGGCCGATCGAGTGGGATTGGGGAAACTCGCGGAGATAATAGAAAATGTTTTTTTTTCTTTATCGCGTAATTGGGGAGACGCGAGGATGTGGTTTTTGGCCGGGAAAAATGGGAATCGACAAACAGCGGGCGATTAAGACGTCGCGGTTGCGTCGTAAATGCATGATAAAAGGCGAGCATCAAGGAGGACACTGCGTTTTCTCCTCTTATCTCGCCGTAAACCGTATCAAAACTACCGAGTTTCACGCGGAGTCGCGCGCCAAGATCGACCGACGCGCAGCCCACTTCTTCCACGTATCCCAAAGAGCGACGACAATAAATGACGAAAGCATGCGGGTGGAGAGTGGAAAAGACAGCGCTGGAAAGAAACGGAGGACGGCCGAGAAAAGAGGCGAAAGAGAGAGAGAGATTATTTCCTGTTATCGGGCGGCAACGAGCGTCTAAGCACCTGATAAAAGTGCGCCTATGCGGACGCGCAGATAACGCGAAAAACGGGCTCACTCGCGTTATAAAGAGCCGGGAATAGATAGAGACTGATAAACGCCGCGATTTAGAGTGGAAAGTCAGGTGCGCGGATCGGACCGTCGACGACGTAGTGCGATCGCTTCTTGGACGATTCGTTGGTCTCCGATGACGCGGAAGTGGTAGACGCTCACGGGGACACGACCGATGGAGGGACCGGACGGTTACTGGGGAGCTCACTACAGGTGCTCGGATCTCGCTCTTTCCGTTTTTAGCCGCGAGTGCTCACCGCCGAGGTGACGGTGTGGTGTGAACTCGAGAAGCTGGAGGGGAGTCGCGGCTTTACCCCCCGTTAAATAATTCAGACCGGGGAAAATTGACTCCAATTGGCTATTATTAGTGTGACTTACGAATAATTTGTACTGATTGGCTTGAATAACTGATAAAGATTTAGGTTAGCGGTCGGAGCGGATTCATTACTAATGAACGGACGCAGATCGATGGTAGATGGTTTATTTTAAGGGAAATATCGAAGTACCGCGGGCAGGCGCCGGTAGTTTGATTACGGGATGAGTGAAACAATATCGGACTCCTTGATTAAGCTAATGAAAGAGTCGATATTTCCCGATTAAGCGGAGATTGAATTGAATTTATTGCGATGCACGACTAACTGGTGTATTTCTTTTCGGTTGCAGCGGAGGGATGGCCGGGCAGCACTACTGCCTGCGCTGGAACAACTACCAGTCGCACGTGACGTCGGTGTTCCACCAGCTCCTGCAGACCGAGGCCTTCGTCGACGTGACCCTCGCGTGCAACGAGGCCTCCTTGAAGGCGCACAAGGTATACACGCCCGTCAAATTTGCGCTCAAAGGCCGCCTGGTATCGCGGCCCGGTAGCTGCGAACAGGGACGTAAGGCCGTCAGATAAGAAACGGGGGAAGAAGAGAAAGAGCGAGCGAGAAGATTGACCCGGAATATATATACATTTTTCCCTCGTCCACCCACGCGCTCTATCGATCTATCCCTCTCTCGCTCTCTCCCGGACTCCGGGATCCATCTCTTTTCATCGCTCCTCTCTCTTTCTCTTTTTTATACGTCTCCCCCTCGTCTGAGTTTTCTTTTTATTTCATTTCCTGGCCTTTCTCCCGTCGTCCCTCTTTGTCTCCCATCGAGCTTTACTTCTCTGTCTCTCTCCTTCTCTCTCTTTTTATACGAGCCCGCCGCTCTTTCCTTCTCCCTCCTTTTTTCCTCGCGCTATACGTACGTGCGTCTCTGCGGCCTTTTTCTCTTTCTGCCAGGCGCGCGCCCGCGTCCCCCTTTTTCCTGAGAGTCTCTGTGCCTTCGCATCTCTGACAGTTTTTATCCTTCCTCCACCTCCTCCTCGCCTCTCCCCATTTTTTTTCATACGCTCAACCGCTCGCGAGCGCGCTATCTCTCCGCTTCTTTCTTCTTTGTTCCGTTCGTCTCTCTTCGCGGCTGCTCTCTCTCTTTTCCTCGTCTCGCGCCTCTCCTCTTCTCTCCTTTCTGCGCACGCGGTCGAATAAAAATTCATCGTCCCGAGGTTCGCACGGCGCTCTTTATTTACGCCCGCTGGAAAAATAGCGCTGCGGTGCGCGCGGCTTCTTTATTTTTCGGCTCCGCGGCCGCCACCTTTTTCACTCTCTCGCCCCTCTACCTCCACCCCTTTGGCAGCGTTATTTATGCGACCTTACGGCCAAGTCGTGACAGCACGGACTTGCCGTGTACTTTGGCTTGGAAATAAATGCTGGAGAGTTTCGTTTTCTTTTTGTTCGCGTCTCGGTTCTTTAATTTTGTTGTTCCCGTTCGCAGGTGGTGCTGTCGGCATGCAGCTCGTACTTCCAGAAGCTGCTGCTGTCGAACCCCTGCAAGCACCCCACCATCATCATGCCACAGGACGTCTGCTTCAATGATCTCAAATTCATCATCGAGTTCGTCTACAGGGGCGAGATTGACGTCTCCCAGGCGGAGCTTCAGGTATGCTTCATTCTTCCTCTCTTATCACTTCGGCGTTATTATCACTATGAGTATTTTGAGAAAAGCGCCTGGATGGCGCAGCGACTGCGAGATTTCATTGATTATTAATTACGATGGATATTTAAAGAGGAAAGTTTGCAGGAGATGAAAATGAACTTTCTCTTAATGCAATTTTCAAAGAATCTGACCCTATATTTAAAACGGAGGTTGCCAGGGAAAATTAATATCTAAACTCAAAATGTGTCTGATGAAAATCGCTTAACGTCCAAGTGAAAATGTAGCCTCGATTCTTCATATTTCACTTTTATATCGATTTGAGTGAATCGCTTTTTGAAATTAGTACATACACTTTCCACACTTACGTATTTAAAAAACAGAAACTACTTTAATATGAAACTCTATAACTATTAACTACGTATGACTGAAAAATTCTAATGTAACATGAAAAAATTTGTTTTCTTAGAAGATAAAATTTATTTAAACATACTTATCAATTCATCAATCATAAGAACAATAAATTATAATAATCTTGTATAGATAAGAGATAATAATTATATCATTGAACAAATATTATACTTTCAACTGTCGGTAACTGACCTTTCGCGTTACCGACTCTCGGTATCGTAACCACAACCAACTCTTTTACCGACACCGAGCATGCTACCGACCGTGACTGCACTTATCGACATCTGAATACCGACCACCTGCAAAACAGCGACCGCGAAAAAAAATCACAGCATCACGCGGCTGCATCAGGCAGCTCCGCGCCTTTTCGCCGGCCGGCGCTGGGGTATACTACGCTCCGTTAACGCGCCGCCGGCGGCGACGGCGGCTCGTGTCCATGTGTCTCCGCCGCCGTAAGATTGATTGGCATTATCAGCCTCCGGCGGCGTCTCTCGGCCACCCCGCGCCGCCCCCAACTCCCCGATCCGAGCCTCGCGCGATCGGCGATGTGCTCCGAGGTGCAGGACCAGCCCCTCGCCCTCCACCCCCCGGCGGACCGCCGCAGCCCCGGCGGTCGGCTCGCGCCTGTGTGAGTGGACCGAACGCGCGCGCGCCGCGGCGCCGCGGATAAACAATATATATTTCGGTAGGCCGGTACTCGCGGCTCCTCCGCGCGCGCGAGCCACCACTCGGCGCGTGTCCCTCGCTCCCGCGAGCAGGCCCTCTCCGCTCTCGCGTCCCACCTTTATTTTACACGACTCCCACGAGCTCGCGAGTGTGCAGTTCGGCCGCGGCTTATATACACGCGAAAGTATCTCGCGAGTGCCGTCCGAGCCATTTTTTTTCGCGCGAGAAGCACACCCACGCCTCGGAGCCGCTCTTTTTTTTATCAGAGCGCGATACAGCGAGCGAGAGGGTCAGTCGGCTTCTTTTGTTTTTCCGCGGCGCGCATCACGCATTGTTATTTACGCGCGCGCGCGCCGGGGGGAGGAGGAGGAAAAAAAAGAGAGACGGCGGGAGACGGAGAGGAGCGAGACGTCGGCGCTTTCCAACGGGCATCGAACTCGAGGCGAGGGACAGAGAGGGAGAGCACGCCGGAGGAGGGCCCCGGAGAGAGAGGGAAAGTGTGTACACTCCGAAATCATCCTGTGCGAAGGCGGTCAGGGAGGCTAGGTACGTCAGACACACGCATACTAATGAACCATTGCCCCGCGCTAAACCGTGCGCCAGCGCGAGTGCGGATTTTTCGCCCGAGACGGCGACTCCGCCGAATTTCGAGGTTAAGTCCGCCTACCGTGCGTGTGCAAATTTTTTTTCGGCAACTCTCGTGCCTTTCATTAAGTGCCGCCCCGGCGAAGTTTCGCTGTGGAAGATGCGCCAAATTGGGTGGATCGCTCGTTTGAACGGCGGTGCAGTATTCGAAAAATTTGGAGCAGCAATAACGGCGGAGTCGATCTTAAGGACGGAGTCCCAACGCGCCTACTTATAAGCGTCTGTCTTTGGTATTTTCGTCTCGATCTTGGGTCAGTAGACGCCGGAAAAATTTTCCGGCTATTGAATTACTGCATTGTGAGCCGCCACATAGTGGGGCTCTTCATAAAGACATTCCCTTTAGAGTAAAATGCTACGCTATGCACGTGCACGTATTTACGGCTCTTTGATGAGCTACTCATTCATCGAACGCCCCCTCAATCATTCTCTATTATTTACTTCTTTTATTTATCTACTTTTTTTGTTGTACTTTGCGCATTCGATCATTGTTGCGTTTAACGAGCGGCGGGCCACTGGAAGACAAAATTAAGCAATTTCAGAAAAAGATTTTTTTCCGTGCGGTTGACCGTAACGCCGGCTATTTTTCCAGATTGACCTTTTAAGACCGGAGGCGCTTTATTTTCTTTTGCTTTCGGTGGAGTGAGCGAGACGGAGAGTCGGGGACAGAGAGAGAGAGAGGGAAAAGGAGAGGACTAATGATCAATAAAAAAGTAGCAATCTTCGACCCTCGGCTCGTTGCCGCGCCGCATTGTTCGACAATTAGGATCACGGCAAACTTGTCCATCCAGTGGTTCGCAATTTTGCAAATTTCATTCGGTGCCGGTGCCGGTGCCATAAATAATGTTTTAGATATCCTAAAATGTTGCGCGATAAAAACTCAAAGCCAAAACAATGTTTTATTTTTAGAGTATCGTATTTCTTAATTGATATAAATAACTGTTCAATATTTTTGCACATATTTTGGCATCGATTGATATTTTAAAAAAGCATACATCATTTTTTCAAGTAATTTTAAAATCTAAACGTTAATGTTTGCCTTATTAACTTGATTGAGATTTTTTCTTGAAAGAGGTTCAAGCAACCTTTAACAGTTCTCGAAAAGCCAATAAAACTCACCAGAAACTTGAAAAGGCACAGTGGATACATTCATTAGATTTTTAAAGTAGTTTACGAAATCCTGATCTATCAAGCTTTGTAGATTAATATTTTAAATGTTTTTTAAGGGTTAAAACATAAGTATGATAATGCGAAATACGATCTTAATTAGGATAAACTAGTAATTAAAAATTTTGAGCACATGTTTAATTAAAAAATAATTGAAACTAATAAAATAAAAAATGCAGTACATTATAGTTAGAAATGTTTGTTTGTATAAAAAGAATTATACAATCATTAAGATTATTCGTTTTAAGCTTATTTTAACTAAAAATACCTATCAACCAAAAATGCCTACAAAGCTTAAATACATGTTAACATATTAACATTAAATTAACGAATTAAAAAAAAATCGTAAATCTTCATTAGATCTCCAACACAACACAGCGAACTGCGTGTAATACACTGTCCCTTAAACCCGTCAACCGGTATCCGTAAATCACGAAAAGTCAGCTTGATTCCACGAGGCAATTGAATATTCGCTCCTCGGCAAGGTCCAACGCCGGATCACGAAGACACGTGCGTTACGTGTCCGGACTGTGCGTCCCGTGAGGGACGTCCGCAAATCTCTTTCCTCCCGCGCCCTTGCACGCGCAATCGGCATGCGTCCTACCACCGGCCCCTCGCTTAATTTAATCTCGCACTTTCGCAGAGCTGCGTTCGCGTCTTCCGCCGGCAGCTTCGCGCTTTGACGAAATTGTGAATAATGGATGAACGGAGCATTTTTCGATACGACCGTTCGCCAACTCCTACGTCAATGCGTAATGCGAGCGACGGTCCAGTATGTATAACCTAATCGTTTGCTAAATTCCATCGCTTTTTTTATATTCTTTATCCGGCCTTATTGAGGGGTGCTAAGAAATTATTTCTATATAGGTGTCAAACATTGCGTTATATAATATGTACTAAATTGTTATGTAACGTAATCCAATATTTACTAGCTTTCGAGTAAAGTAAATTTTAACTAGATACGAAATTTTTATTGCAATATTAAGAAAAATGAAAAAGTAAGAACGAGACTTTTTATTTCTATTTTAAGAAAATAAACAAGTTCAATCAAAGAAAATAATTGAGCGTTAAATCGCTCGAAATTTATTAAATATTTTCTTAACCCTCAAGAGAGTAAATACACTCCCCGAAAGCAGCTCTAAAAGGCTTGACGGATGGCTCGAAAAAAAGCCGAGTCGGCACTCCGAAAAGGCGAAAATACCCCCTCGTTGAAAAGCAGAAACGGCGCTCAAGTATTTTCGAAGCGAAATTGAAAGTTTAAAAAAGGCGAGGCGCTGCGGCGCAGCGTCGCGCGCGATCGTCCAGCGGCGCGGGCTCTCGTCGCCGTCGTCGGCCCCTCCGAAAAATCCTCGCCCTCGCCTCTCGTTTTTTTTCTCTCTCTCTCCTCTCCTCTCTTCCCTCCTTGCATTTTTTGCCCCCTCTCGGGAGCGTCGGAGCGGGCTCTCCTTCCCCGTCGCCGGCGGTCGAGCGACGTGCTGGAACGCAATGTTGCTAAGCCCCGTGATTGGTGCACTTCTCGACGCTTGATGCTGCTGCCGCTGCTGGTCGCGTCTAACTCTCTTTCTCTCTCCGCTGGCGATTTCGCGGGGAGCCCTCCCCGCCGAATATTTGGCTCCGGCGCTCGGACTCGCGATACCTTATGAAAATTAACGCTTTCTAGCTTCAACAAGTAGTGCATCCGGAAGCCGTCCTGCTATCTCCCGACACTTAACCCCCTTCGGAGGCCACTTCTCGGTTCATCCCGTCCTTTCCTCCTTCCCATTATTCTCCTCGTAAAGTGTATTCCGCGCTCCCGCCGAATTTCCTCCTTATTCCTGAGAAATTAAAGTAGCCGCTCGCTCGCCATTTAAACGCGCTCGGCCGTAATTAAGCGAGCTATTGTTTCCGTTCGGAGCGCTGCCCGACATTATTTGAAAAAAAAAAGCAAAGCGAATAATTAAGGGAAACCTTTCCGCTGTGTATACACTTCCCGCCGCTCGATTAAGGAATAAACTCCGTCATTCGAGAAGAATGTGGGATTGAGAAAAAAAGGGGGGAAACGGTTACCGAGCGCAGCTCGCGAGGCAACGAAAATCCAAAGTGAATCAATTTCAGTTCGCGCGCTAGATGGACCGTCCGTTCCTCGTAACGCAATACAATTCAAACGAGCTAAGACTCGCAGGGGTAAACAAGCGGATGGGGAGTTCTCTTCGCTTAAAACGGGAAACTAAAAGGCTGCAACGGGAAACCGACCAAGTGCTCCGACGGATATACGACCTCTGTATCGCGACTGAAATTCTCAATCTTACTTATTATACGAGGGTAAAAAAAAATTTTAAACGCGAACATCGCCAACGCAATCTCGCCTCGAATATAAAATTCGCGCGAATCACCCGGGGAAAGAGATGCTGCACACCCAGTCGGAGCTTCCATCAGCGCGTGATTCCTTCCGGAAAGGAAAGGGTCACGATAAAAGGAGCAGCGTCGACTGACACAGTCCTTCGACCGGATCCTCCAGCCGGCTGTCCTTGACACGGCTCTACCCGCGAGATGACCGAGTCTCTCCCCCTCGGGTAGCGGTGCGCACGTGTGTGCGAAGGTGTGTGTACGCAGGCGGCGGAGCGCCGGCGGTTAGAAGCCGGTCGCGCCGCGTCGCCGCTTTTGCTTTTCTCCCTTTTGCCCTCTCCTCCTCGCTATAGGCCTCCGCGCCTCGGCCTCCGCCGGCCCCTGGACGCGACGCGCCGACGATGCCCGTGTGCAGCCGCACGAGCCAACCTCGCCGCGAGAGATTGCGGCCTTAAGCCGGCTGCACAACGACCCCGGTGTTCGCGCGCCGCGTGCATACTCCTACCCCGAGGGCTGCTCGGCCGGACGAATCGATGCTGGATGCGAGCGCGAGATGTGCGAGACATTTTTGTCGGTGGATTTACTTTTACGACGTTGTTAGTAGATTGCTGTAGGTAGTAATTTGCTTCGTGAGTGGGTAAGAGAAATGGAGTATTTTGATCGTGAATATTGTGTAATGTTGGTTTTTATAGGGTTCGTTATTTCTATTTTTTGACGGCATGGATATAACAGAGAATGTATAAGTAATGAATATTACTGTATATTAAATTATTAATAAGATGTACATGCCTGGATGAAAAAATTCGTTTAAGAGGAAATTTTTACTATTGATAACAAATTTAAAAAAAAATAGAGCTTGTTACCTATTCTTATTCAAAGTTTAAAAAAGTCTAATTGAAAAGTAATTTAAAATTGTTGTACTAACTATCGTAAAATGACCAGGTTTATTTCAATTTTCTTCTAAATTTGTTAGTGTAAAAAAAAAAAATTGTAACAACTTTTTGTAAATTTACTAAAATATGAATTCTTACATCGAATTTTGTACTTAGCTAAAATAAATTTTTCCAATAGAGAACGTTAAAATGAATTATTGTAGTTTTAAGTAGGTAGAACTTATAGTAATGTAAGTTACATCTAAAAGCTTTAAAGAAGTGAGAAATCTTCATTAACTTGGTATCCATGAATAAAATTAACGTTTTACTTTTTTCTACCGTAAATCATTTATCTTTCTGAAACAGGAAGAAACTTTTTCATAAAAATTACTCTTACTTCTTACAAAAATTACAAAGTACGCAGTTAGTAATCTTGCGACGAAATGACGTGTTTGATAAAAATTACGTGCAACTTGGTAAATACGTCAGCAGATATTGTACAAGTTACATATTTTTGAAGAATTTTTACAACGCTGTTAATTTTTATCAGATAACTTGATTACTAACCACTTAGTCATTTTTAACAGAAAATTTACTCTGTATTTGTAAAAATCTTTTTAAAAAATCAATAATTAATTTTTTTTCAATCTCTGATTATTGCAGGCAATTAGAATAAGAATAAAATAAATATTAAAATTCAAGCTTTTTGTTTATTTCGAATGGTAAATTAGCCTCAATCAGTCAGTCACTTGGAAATTCGAAAACCCATTATCCAGCATTGTGAGTGAAGCCTAAGAGAGGCGAGCGGCGGCGCAACGCTCGTGCTTATATGTAAAAGAGAAAGAGAAAGAGAGAAAGAGCACGCGCGACTGGATTCGCATCTCGGCGCGTCGCGTCTGGCTCTCGAGCCGCCAGGGCCGAGCGAGGGCTGCCCGGGCCCTCCGTTCATTTTTTTCCCTCCTTCTCCTCCTTTTGCCGAAAGCATCTTTTTGCAGGTACCCCTGCGAGCTGTCCCCAAAAAAACACACGTAGCCGTCGGTCGCTGCGGCTTTCCTTCGAAAAACGCACAAACAACGCACCGGATGTCGGTAGTTTCAATTACGCATGGCCCGATAAGAGGCGCTAATGAGTGCCGTTCGGCAGCGCGTAATTCTCGAGGCTGCACTGCCTACTGCGAATTAATTCAAATGGAAGCCTCTTGGAGAAAGAAGTAGTGCTGCCCGAAATATAAGTATACCCACCACCCAGCCGGGGAAAAAATCCGGCGGCGCTAAGCCGCGAGCCGCTTAAAAAGATAGAGGAGCGCGGTAATGCGATTTAACAGCGTCCGAGCTCTCGGGTGTTTATAAAAATTAATTACGGCCGGAGCTCGCGGGGAGGCTTTCCGTCGAGCACTCCGTCGAAGCGGAACAATCCGCCGACGCGCGCCTCGAGTTGATCAAAGCGCGAGGTCTCCAAGGAGCGTATCGGGAGCCGAAGGTCAAATTACGCGCGGACGCACACACCTACACGCGTATGTGCATGCGCCGAGCGCGAAACAATTGAATTTCTCGTTCCTCTCTTACTTCGCGCCCGCCCTACCAGGCGGCCCGGGCACAAAAGGCGGTGTGTGCGTGCGAGCGGCGACCACCGCGCCGTCCGCGGATTCCCTTTGTCCGGACTCGCGCTCCTGCTTTTTCGTCCTGCCGACGCGCGCACTTGCTCTCCGCCGGGGCTCTTTGATGCGTTCGCCGAATTTCGCGATCCGCCCCCGCGAAACGACGCTCCTTTGACTCCCCTTTCCCGTATGCGTTATATATTTATCCCGGACCTACCCCCTTTGTCCTATTATTCCGGCCGCTTTTTATTACGGTTTTTGCGGACGTCGTACCGCGGAGGCCCGTACCTCTCGATTTAGCTTGGGTAGAGTTGTAGTGCTCTCTCCGATTGGGGAGACCGTCGGATGTTGGATGAAGTGTTTTTTTAGGACCTATCGGAAAGGGGTTTATTTTTCGAAACCTTCGCCAATGGCGATTGTTTCAGTGATCGATTGACACATTTTTTATGTATTTTCATTAAAATTACTCAATTTTTTTTGCAAAAATGGCATGAAAAGATGTTAGTTTCATAAAAGATACTCTTACACACTGAAAAAAAAAAAAATTCTCTGATTGCGACTATTTTTTACAAATTTATTTGATAATTTTTTCATAAAACAGAACACATCATTTTAAAAGTATTCATCATGTAGTTATTTTCACCAGTAAGATCTATTTAAAAGTGATAAGAAAATTACTCTAATTCGATAAACTATTAGGGGAGATTCGATAAACTATGCGGGGCATAGCGGGCCGTGGGGCATAGTGGGCCACCCCATTAAATATGTTTCATTTGCTCTGAAACATATTTATTA
>JAXIUT010000048.1:16053813-16066652 GCA_035586675.1 Eurytoma californica | reverse complement strand
TAACAAAGAAAATTCAATTGCCTTATACAAAATCATAAAAACTTCGCGTAATAGGGTTGTTGGAAATTATTATCTCTCACAAATAAGAATGAAATAGTAGTTTACGCAACTCTGTGCGTAAAGCACTGCTTCACGCACTAGTGCGTAAAGTAGTGCTTTACGCACAGAGTTGCATAAACTACTATTAGCACAGTCAAAATTGCGCACTAGTGCGTAAAGCAGTGCTTTACGCACAGAGTTGCATAAAAAGTATAAATTGTTTACACTAGAGGAGGTAGACCTTAACAATCCCCCAAGTACAATAGAAAAATTGAACATCCTTATAGCATCATTCTAAAGTTTCTCTCGGGGTTTATTACAGTCGCTCCTGAAGACGGCCGACCAGCTAAAGATCAAGGGCCTGTGCGAGGTGCCGGAGAGCAGGGAGGGCCCCTCGGTGAGCTGCCTGAGCTCGCCGCCACGCGACCCCACGACCGTCAGCGCGCCCCGACTCAACTTCACCAAGCTCAAGAGGCACCTCTCGCGCTACAAGAGGCCGCGCACCTCCTGCGAGCGTAACGCTGCCACCCCCGGCGCCACCACCAACAACAACAACAACAACAACCATCACCATCACCACCGCCACCACCATCACGCCGACCCGAGCAAGTACAAGGAGGAGGACTTCGTCGAGAGCTACGTGCGCAATTGCAATAAGGAGGTGAGCGAGCGACGGGTTACCCGCGCCGTCGGGCATCGGCTACCGTGTAGATGCCCGAGGTTGCCTCGAACAAGCCGGTGCGCGTTGAATTTGACCCGAAGGGAATTCTTAAGGTGCGAGAAATACAAAGCAAGCGATTAATTTGCAATCGATATGGACATTTTGACTGGGAGTGTACTGGATACACGGCAGTTCGACAGCTTCTACTTTTATTTCAATTTATTTATTTATTTCAATACTTTTTAAAGTTTTGAGTTACTGAATCTATGCAAAAAAACATGAAAATTAACAAATGAATAAATTAAACTGTAGCAGACTAAAATTATATAACTAGAAATATTTGTTCGCTTATGTTTTATTATTGTATAGCTCAAATTTTTTTGAGCTATACAAATGAAATTCATTAAATTATTCTTATTAAAACTGATTCGTCAACATAGTAATATTTAAACGCAATTTTTAAATTCATCAGAAATTTATTTTTTTGATACTTTGAAGGTAACGAAGAAAAGATAATTAAGAAAATCTTCATTATTTTTTCTCTTCTCATTATTTAGCATGATCCATTCATCTTCGTTGTAATTCCAAAATTAATTATTTTACATGTACTGAAATTGTTATTCAGGAGAAATATTTTCGACATAAAACGTAATCCTCATTTTAAAAATCCAAATTAGTGTTTCATTTGCGTAGAAGTAATAATTTCATTTAGATAATTCTTTTCACCCGAAAAATTCTAAAAGCATTCCGAGATAATTGCACTTTTTCCGATGTTAATTTTTGCATGAAACATTTTTAATTATTTTCCTTTTTTCTGCTTTTGCTCAGTACGATCTTATAATCACATTATTAAATAAGAAACTACTTTAAGAATCTAGTCATTAATAAAGTACAAAATAAAAATCTTTTCATTCCCAACCCATAAAAAACGAAAAAGATTCTAAATGAACTATTTCACGTTACTTGCGCAATCGCCTTAATGTAAGAATAAAAAAAAGGCAGTTAAAAAATAAAGAGGGCTTTGACACTTATCGTCGGCAATTCTCCTCAGAACCGCCGAGACTGCTGGACGGCTGAAGATGACGAGTGTATGGAGACGACAGGCGGGACGACGACAGTAGTCCTGGACTCCTGCCAGCGTAGCAGCAGCGTCGGCGGCGGCGGTGGAGGCGGAGGCGGCGGAGGCGGAGGCGGACCCGGACCCGACAACAACAACAGCGGCGCCAGCAACAACGCCGCCGGTGCAACAGCGACGACGACCAACAACAACGGTAAGGGAACCTGCGTTGAGCAGCCCCGCGACCGCCCGGCCACAGCCAATGCAATAAGGCAAAAGAAAAACCGCAGAGTCGTCGCTTTACTGTACTAAAGACGTTAGCTTTTGCTTCATTAAATTACGTAATTACAGTTTCAAATTTACTGGATTGTACTGTTTGTTGTTTTTGTTAATTGAAATTTTTTAGCATTCTAAAGTTGAAGTGATCCTATTAATTGATCCTATTATCGTGTTTTTCGAATATCAGTTTTAATTTATTGTTTAAATTGAATTTTCCTGGGGTCATATTAAAATAATGAAGATTTAAAAAAATCAAAATCTCAAAAATATAGTAAAATAAATGCACACTAAAGGATGTTATTTCTAAATCCTATACGATTATCATTTCATTTTTTGTAATTTATCTATTTATTTTTCATTCTGGTGTCTTCGTATACTCTAACATAAAATAATAACTTACTCGAAACATTTTAAATCATAAAAAAGATTATAAAAATATAGCTATGAGTAACACACGAAATTACTCCAAAATTAAAATTATTTTTATAACAACGACTGTATAAAACCCGATTATTCAAATAATTTTCTAACGTCAAAGCCGCAAGTATAGCAACGCCCTTTATCCTTATTGCAATTAATTGCTGCACAATAGCAGAAAGCCGTTAGCGGTCGCGGGGCATCCGACTAATTTCCAGCTTGCGCCCGAACGGAAATCCGCACAATTTAACGAAAAGGCGACATGTTCTGTCACACAGGCCTGGGCCACTACGGCCATCACCCGGACCCGGCCGAGGTGGACCTACCCCCGGAGACGCAGCCGACCCCGCCCAGTGCCACCCTCGTCGGCACCACCATCACCCACCTCAGGGACCCGGACCACCACACGACAGGCAAGCACCATCACCTTCTCCTCTCTCGTGAAAATCGGCCTCCAATCGCCGCGAGCCGTTTCCTTTTAATTTCGCCCTCGAATTGCGCGTACGGAACGCGTGCACGCACGCCGGGCATCGAGGCAAACTCTAGGCTGGCGCGCGTGCGTGGGCGAGCTCGCGCAAATCTAATCACGAGCAGTTAAGCTCGATTAGACCAATTATTTTGATTCCCTTCCCTGACTAATGAGCGGGCGGCCGCCGCGCGCGCTCTCTCCTTTTACCCGTGTATGCTTCCACCTGTCCCACAATCGCGCGAATTTCGCGCAATGCCTTTGCGATCGATCGATCGGATTTAATTAGCTGCCGTTGCGATTAACGATGTACTTTTCCCATTTGTTTTCGCAGATATTCAGAACTGCGACAGCGTGAAGATAAAGTTCGAGACGCTGCACACGATGGACTCGTCGGACACGATCGACATCGACAGTCACATGTCCGACAGAGCGAGCGTCAGCTCGAAGAATGCTGACGACAACATGATGATGATCACGCCGGAGCTGCTGGGCCTGATGCCCTCTGGCAGTTCTGTGCACTCTGATTCCGGCGAGAACAATTCGCGCAGCCACTCGGGTCAGTCGGGCTCGCATCATCACGGCTCCAAGTCCTGGACGCAAGAGGATATGGACGCGGCTCTCGAAGCCCTTAGGAATCACGATATGAGCCTTACCAAAGCCTCTGGTTAGTTATCTAGGCAAATTTTATTATTTTTTAGTCGTGTATTGCGGTGTCAACAAATATTCCTAAAAAGTTTATAGCCTTCAAGCGGATATTGGTCAATTTAATTGGGTCTTTGCGTGAAAAATTTTTTTTAATTTTGTTTTATATATCTGATAGAAAATTAAAAAATAATCGACACGTCATTTTTCTTTTTTCAATTGAATGAGTATTAGTAGAAATATCGTGCTTTGAAAATCCGTGTGACGTCATGTTATACTGCGCCGTAGTGACGTCACACTCATATAGTGATTTTTAATCTGCTATATCTTTGTTAAAAATCATGAAATTGTAAAAAGAAAAAATACATGTCGATAATTTTTCAATGTTCTATTAGGCGACTAATTCGACTGATTTCAATTCGACTAAATAACAGAAAAAAGTAAATAAAGAATAACTCACGAAGTGAATTATTTTTACAGCGACATTTGGCATCCCGTCGACGACTCTGTGGCAGCGCGCGCACCGACTCGGCATCGACACACCGAAGAAGGACGGACCGACGAAGTCGTGGAGCGACGAGAGCCTGAACAATGCGTTGGACGCACTGCGCACCGGCACCATATCGGCGAACAAGGCCTCGAAGGCCTTCGGCATACCCTCGAGCACCCTGTACAAGATCGCGAGGCGGGAGGGCATTCGATTGGCGGCCCCCTTCAATGCCAGCCCGACCACCTGGTCGCCGGCGGATCTCGATCGCGCGCTCGAGGCCATCAGATCCGGCCAGACGTCGGTTCAGCGCGCCTCCACGGAATTCGGCATACCCACCGGCACCCTCTACGGGCGCTGCAAGCGCGAGGGCATCGAACTCAGCAGGAGCAATCCCACGCCCTGGAGCGAGGATGCTATGACCGAAGCCCTCGAAGCTGTCAGGTACACAGCTACTGATGAAATATTTCAATGATTTGTCACTTTAATAGTAAATGAGAAGCTCAGAAATGGTAGAAAACGAACTCAAATGATTGCTACGAATCTTTTTATCTGCAAAAATGGTTAACGTCTGAAAAAATAGTTATTATTATACGACGATTATAAATTTTTATAGATGTTAATATTATATTTTTTTTACAAAAACATGATACAATTATCTTTCTTTTGTGGCCTATTGCATTTAAAAAGAAATACTAGTCAAATACCTTCCATGGTTTCTGAACTCATATGCACTAGTTAATGAACAATCGATTATGTGATCTAAATGAATATTTTTAAGTTAAATAGGTCTCCAAAGAAAGGTAATTGTACCAAGATTTTAAAAGAAAAATATGATAATATTAACATCTATCGAAAATATATAGTTATGGGATAATAATATCCACTTTTTCAGACATTAACAGTGTCTTGCCCCCTTAAGTAGTGTATTGACTTGCCAGGGATCTACAATAAAAAAATAGATTAGAGAATATAAATGTATACTTTAAAAATGAAAAAGAATCATGTTTTTAAAGTTTTAATAACTGATCTTATAAATGATTCATAAGAAAAACTAATTTGACTTTGTATAAGAAGCAGAATGTAAACTAGTAAAATACTATTAATTGACTAAAATTTTGCTAAAAAGAAAATTTTAAAAGTGTAAATAATTTAGATTGGGAATTAATTTACGTTTTCACCTTTAGTGCAAATTGTATGTACGAGATGATAAAATTAGGAAAGTTGAAGAAAACAGTAAAAAAATACATCGTATCAATGAAAGTCAGTTAATACTACATTTAAAATTAATTGAAATAGTAAATTGAGTAAATAGCAAGAAGTAAATTAAACGTATTAATTTAAAAAATTGAATTTAATTTCAGGCTAGGCCATATGAGCATAAACCAGGCAGCGATCCACTACAATCTTCCCTACTCGTCGTTGTACGGGCGCTTCAAGCGCGGCAAGTACGAGGAGCCGGTGGTGAACGAGATGTCCCAGGACGGCTCGTCGCAGCACTTCCATCAGAGTCCGAGCCAAAATCACTCGTCCTCCCTCCCCGATCAAATGCCGTACCAGGGCAGCTGAAACTTGCCTCTTTACTAGATCGTTACCGGGCCGACGATCTAGTAAACAGTTTTACAATAGACACGTCACTCCCGCGAGGAGGGCTGCTGACCGGCGATCGCAAACGGATACCGCATGCAGTATCGAGAAGACGCGAGCTATTGTCGCGAGCGTACGGGGGACTGCGATAGACTGAGCGATCGCTCGCGTGATTGACCCGGCGATCCTGCAGTATTACACGAGACGAAAGAAAGACAGTGAACTTTTTCGATGCGTGCGAAAGGGATCCTTTGTACAATTTCGCGTCTTCGACTGTTCTTATCTTTCCTTTCTTTTTATTGATTATTATTTCATTATTATTTTTAACTCACGTTTTTCTTCCCTTACGTTTCATCTTCCGCGAAACGTAGTTTTTTAGCTTTTAAATTATAAGAGTTATTTATAAATGAAGATGAATTAAATAAGTGAATTAGTGGAGTGACAGCGTGGGCGTTAAAAGAGGATGTACAGACGGGCGGGTTATCCGTGAGATTCGTATTTTACATATGTAGCTGCGCTGCCTAAGGATTCCGTGTGCCGTCTTTCCGTGCAGGCGAATTATTCAAAATGAAAGGACAAAGGCCATCGGATAATTTGGAATTGCGATGACAAACTAGTGTAATGATAAAAAAAATTTCCACGATTTTGTTAGCGTTATAAATAATATTAATGCTCGTTTTCATTCGTTGTTTATGTTTTTGAAAAAAACGAAACACGCATTTTTAAGCTTTAGTTATTATCGTTAATTCTTCTTTCCTTTACAAGGAGTAGTAGGCAATACCCATGTCTTTATGATTGGTTCTGTAAGTGCTTATGAAGTGGGAAGGGAGGCAATTATTTTTTTTTTATTCTTAAGATTTTAAATTATAAACTAGCAAAGCAAGAGAACATTGAAGGAACCAAATAAATCTTCTAAATGATTTTATTTCATTTGCGTTTTCTATTTTTAAACGAAAAAGTGTATTTACATAAAATATAATCAAAGTGGAACAGTGCAAAATACGTACTTTTAGATAATCCTGATTTCGTAGAGACGAACAAAAAAATGATAAGAGAGATTTTTGATGATAAAAAAGGTGATTTTATCGAAGGACAAAAGAGGAAAAAGTATATAGAGCGTGAGTAATGATGTGCAGTCTTACTGTTCAGCGTAGAGTGGACTGAGTAGAGAATACGATAATTATCATGTAATTGATTCCAATAGTAGGTAAGAAAGAACCTGCTGAGGTAAATAAAAACGGCGTCTGTTGTGAATTGGTATTAATAACTTTCTCTCTTCTGATGCTCAACGGACGTCTCGTGCGATTAAAAATAAAACTTCAAAAGTAAACGAAAATATACATCACGCTCATAGGTACTACTTCGCGTAAAATCTACATCATAAAAAACTACATCACAAAAATATATGAAAATATATATATCCTATAAATACATGTACAGTTTATATATTTTAAATTAAAAATTAATGCAACTGTAACAAAGTCGTAAGTTATTTATATTTCCTAGTCCTTTATTCCTTGCCTGTATAACAGATTTATTAAATTATAAATAATTTTGACTTTAAAGCAAGTTGAAAATGTGATTTATGTTTTATAATATTGAAGAAAAATTTGAAAATAACTGGTAATTAACCGTTTTTATTAACTGGTGTCAAAGTGTTTAAAATCACGAAAGTACTTGATTTATATATTTAAAATTGTTCTTAAATTATTAAGAGGTCCGAGTTCAAAAAAAAGGAGGGAATCGTTATTATCGACAGATAAAACAGTGAGTCATGGTCGCGCAAGATAAAGGCGAAAAGCAGATTCAGATAATCAGATGTCATTGTGTTGCAACTAGCAGAAGTTAGTGTTGCTGCAAGCAAGTGCCAAACTTGTTCTTCCAGTTTTTAAGCAATAATAAAAGTATGCTTAGTTGACATAATCAGTCGGCAAAATGACATCCATCGAGAACTACCAGGATAACTGCGTCTTCTGCAAAATACTAAAAAAGGAGGAGCCTGGTGTGAATATTTACGAAGTAAGTTTATATAAATATAACCTCCGATTCAAAAAAAAAGCTAGTGTTTAAATGACCTTAGCTTTCTTAACTTTCACTGTCATTAAAATACATTCTTTCATTGATTTCTAATTTTCTGTGTCCAGGATGAACACGTTGCTTGTATCAAAGATATCAATCCTGCTTCGACACATCATTATTTAATAATTCCTAAAAATCACATAGCCAATGCCAAAGTTTTGAAAAAAGATCACAAGGAACTTTGTGAGTATAATGCAATGTGTGCATTTGAATTATTCAAAGCGTAATCAACTTTTTTCTTCTATTTTGCGTAGATGATAAGATGGTAGCGACTGTAGATGTTATCGTTGATCAGCTTGGTTTAGATAAGAATTCTACTAGGACAGGCTTTCATTGGCCTCCTTTTACTACTGTGAACCACTTGCATTTGCATGTCATTGGCCCAGTAGAAAATATGTCATTTTCCAAAAATATGATGTTCAAACCCAATTCTTATTGGTTTGTTAGTGTAAGTATAATAAAATCTTTTATCACAATTACTTTACAAATTTTGAAATTTAAATTTAATTTGGTAATTTTAAATTAACAGACAGATTATGTAAAATCACGTTTCACAGATGAGTAAATGCTAGTTCATTTGAATATAATCAAAATGTATCTCCCAAGTGGAAGTCAAGTTTTTTCACAAGGTTTGCACCACAATCTTATATTTTACTAAATGAAAACAATTTTTTTTAAATACATCATTTCTGAAAATAACTTTAACTTTTCCTTCCGCAGACCTGTTTTACTTTTGTCAATTGGATGGTGCTGGAAAAACTCCTTCCTTAAACATACGCTGCCATTCCTTCCCATTGGGATATACATAATTCATTAGGCTTTCATCCTTTAATTTTGTGGAATATCCAGGCATGTTTGGCGGCATATAATGAGCGTTTTTAACTACCGCGGGATTCTCAAACTGATCGTGTTGCTGGTCGACGTATTCTATTATCCTCTTCTCGGTAGTTCCGCTGAGGGAAACAAAGTCCCACATCTGTAGATGTTGAACCATCTCACAGAGGCCCACTCCTCCAGCGTGAGGGCAGACAGGTACTGCAGCAGAAAATTTTGTGGGTTTTCATTTTGGCGTTCTTGGCTTGACAATCATGTACTTTTGCGCAGAATAAAATAATTCTTTTTGTACAACGAGATTAGTGATCACCTCTAGAATTGTTTTCAATTGTCTTACAATAACATTTGTTTTAAATATTTCAAAAATATTGGCACCTTATGATCACTAGACTAGAAAATAACAATGTTAAACACTTTTAAAGATTCAGAAAATATTTGTTGTTTTGTAATGTGATATAACTTAATAGAAATTGACAATAATTAAATAAAATTAAATATGTATCTTAAATTTGCTTTAGGCGTTTCTTTTAACTAAATATAGTTTTGGCGTTGAAAAACAAATTAAAACTGTTTGCATATGTGCAATTGTAGGAAAAATGTAAAATAATACTAGACTTTTGGCCTGCTCTTCTTATAGTAAATGTGTCCATTCTACTGGGTAACACATTCTATAAATGTATATATACATTATGTAACTAACTCCGATAATCAAGTTTCATGTAAATTTAGGAAAGATTATCTAAGTTTTCTAATTATATAAAAATTTAAAAACTAACAAATAAACTGAATATTTGAAAAATACTTTTTTTTTAATTATAAACTGTTAATTTTTCCCAATTAAATCAGCAAGAACTATTTTAGTTTGGAAATTCGCTTTACCTTTCAAATCACCAACCACGACTCAAACAAATACATCGCCACTCACCGTCGAGTTTCTTAGCCATAAGGTAAACAGCGAGAATCTCATTGACTCCGCCGATCCTGGCGGAGTCGATCTGGCAAAAGTCGAGGGCGCGCGCTTGCATCATCTGCTTGAAGATGACCCTGTTGGTGCACATCTCGCCGGTGGCGACGCCGATGCCGAGGGGCCTGAGCTCCTGGGCGATGCGCGCGTGGCCCAGCACGTCGTCGGGCGAGGTGGGCTCCTCGATCCAGACCGGCCGGAACTTGGCGAGCTTGTGCATCCAGTCGATCGCCTCCGTCACGTCCCACACCTGATTCGCGTCGACCATCAAGCTGTGCTCGTCTCCGATCGCCTGTCTTATCAGCGTCAGGCGGCGCACGTCGTCCTCGATGTTGTGGCCCACCTTGGCTTTGAATGCGGTGAAGCCCAGGCTCAGGTACTTGGAGCACAGCTGCTTCAGCTTCTCGTCGCTGTAGCCCAGCCAGCCAACTTGGGTCGTGTAGGCGGGCAGGCCGCTGCTCTGGAGGGTGGATTCGCGCGACTTTTTCGAGGCCTCTTGGCTCTTTAGTAGGGCTACAGCTTCTTCTTTTGTGATCACGTCGGTGCTAAGAATAATTAAAGTTTGATTACTTCAGTCTGACAAAACTGTTGCTTAAGCAATATTTAGAATAAAATTAAAAGTCATTTTTTTTGTCTTTGATAAAAATCTTCATGCCTACTCATTTGAGAAGCATTTTCAATGAAATTTCAATGCAAAATTCTCTTGTATCAAAAATAAAATCAATTTCTTAACTCAAATTTTTTGATGGACTTGACCACATTTTTTTTCGGAAATATTTCATTTTGATTCAAGGTAAAAAGAACTTTGCAGTAAAAGAAACTTTTTTATACATGTATCTGAAATCTATGGTGGAAACGAGCTGCTCAGGAGTCATATCGACGAGGAGTTTCCACACTGGTTTCTTCTCGATTCGCGCCCACAAGTCCCAGAGAGCATTTATTATCGCCGCCGTTGCCAAGTGCATTACGCCCTTCTCGGGTCCAATCTGTATACAAAATCTTATAAAGCGACTATCGGCAAAATAAACTATTCCTCTGGTTTTGACTTACCCATCGAAGTTGAGACTCGCTTGTGAGCTTTCGCCAAAATGAGCCAAAGTCGCTGAATATATCTTGCACCTTGGAACCCACCACAAACCTCGATATCGTCTTGCAAGCCAAGACAACTACATTTTTAATCAACCGGAACGTCGTTTTTTACAATTAATTTATTACTTAGCATTATACTCTGAAATAAAATTACTTATGTGTATATTACCAATTTCTGTTCCTCTGCCCAACGTAAAAGTGAGACCGTACCCCTCGAAGTTTTTATTTGTTTTAATGGTCACGTAAGCACACGAGTAGTCTGGGTCGGTATGCTATTTTATCCCAGAAATAATCAACAACTATTGGTTAAGTATTGTAAAATAATCGGTAATTGAGGGATTAGTTAATTATTTTACCATTGCATCGCTTCCATCGGATTTCAGAGAAGTAGGAAACCTTACGTCTTTAACGTCAATCTCGGTTATTTTAATTCCTTCCATCTTGCACAAAAAAACAGCCAAGTCACGAGCACTTTATCACAGCCTCTTCAGACCCTCTCTGCCGATCGAATGATTTTGTTTAGAACGATAAACAGAATTTAAATACACAAGTAATCTCCGTTCCCAATTTTTCAAAGAGACAGAGTATTATTCTGCCGATAATTGAGTAGGTACTAATATTATCATTTGAAAGGCCGGCCAAGAAGTGAATAGCATCGCTGGAAAATTTAGATAGAAATATGAAGATGTATCGGGCACAAATATGCTTGTATTGGAGATAAGTAGATAAGGAGTTTTTATCGGTAATATTCCTCTTTAATTGCAAAGATTATTATGCATAATAATTTATTATGCAACGATTAACTTGTTATTCAATCTGAAACTACTGTATGAATTTTTAATTAAATCATTATAAAGACGACAATATTATAAAAAATTAAAAAAAGACTATTGCAAAAATAAAAAAGTATTTTAAAGTAATTATAAAAAAAAAATTACACAGAATGCAGTTACAACAAATTATAAATAAAAAAACAAATATTACTTAGTTATAGGTGGAAATAAAATTTAAAAATGATTATTAATATGTAGTTAGTATTTTTCAAAGTTTCTCTTGAATATTAAAATTAAAATACTTTTCTTATCTGTCCATGTGAACGTATACGTCTATAATTTATTGCAAAGTTTCTACAGTGGCTTTTGACTAACCAAGAAAGTCCAAATAATTTTAATATTTAAAATAATTTTAATAATATTTTAATAAATTTAGAAAAAATTAAATAATAAAAAGTGCACATGCTTCACCCCAAAAAAATATTTTGAGTTCTTGTGCAGATCCGTCGGTCGGAATTGGAGATTTACAGGTATTTAATGTGAGTCTCCAAACAATAAACTAATTCTCTGCGTCATTTTCACCGGGATCTCCAGGGTGCGAGGCTGGTTTGGTGCTGGGTCCCTCAAACAAAGCGTTGCCCGGCGAAAATCATTTTGACTATAGACCGACGCAGAATTAATCCCCCCGAAGGGGAGTCGGGTGTCCCGGTTAATGACCCACCGCCGTCAACTACCCCGGCCGTGCCCTCTCGCCCCGTTTACGACCTCGGGATTTCGGTCAGCCCCTCCCAGTACCGCCTACGTTTGCGCGACGAATTTGTCGCAGGCCTAAAATTTTGCGAAATGAGGTCAAATTAATGTTATTGGACAAGTGATTATATAAAAATGATGATATAACGGCATAAAATGATAATAATCTGGCATATAAAGGCGGTCATCCAATGCAAAGGTTTGATCATGAGTACTCCGAAGCTGCCTCATTACTAAACTGAAAAAAAAATGCTAGTAAAAATTACTATCCTGTCTAGAAAAGTGGCCACAGACTGTCACGTAGTAGAAAAATTACCATACTATATTGTAAATTTTACTAGAATTATTGGAAATTTTACCGTAATTCTAATAAAATGTATAATATTTTCTAGTAAAATTTACAATACAGGATGGTAATTTTTTCACTACATGACAATCTGTGGCCACTTTTCTACACAGGATAGTAATTTTTACTAGAATTTTTTCTCAGTGTAGGATTGCAAACGATAAAATCCGTTCAATATTATCACGACTGTGCGTTCGCATTCAAAATTCTGCACAATCTCCTAGACTGTGGGGATCTTGTGAAATTATTTCAATACCGTCAATTGGTAGGGGAGAGCGGGTCATAGCGGGCCGTGGGGTAATGTGAACCTTCGGGGCATAGTGGGCCACCCCATTAAATATGTTCCATTTGCTCTGAAACATATTT